>MASP02000958.1:286-69212 GCA_001693025.2 Colletotrichum lindemuthianum | reverse complement strand
TATTCTTAATAGTCTAAAGGGGAAGAATATACTTAATTTAATATTAGATAATATTACTTATATTAAAGATTTTTATATTAATATTATTTTAGAAGCTCTACTTCTTGAAAAAATTAAGATCTAATATATAGAATTTAACTATATATTTAGATATAAGCTACTTAACTGCTTTATTATAATAAGATAGTTACTTAGAAAGTATAACCTTATCTTTCTTAAATATAAACTACTTTCTAACTACTTAATAGTTTATTTAAATGCTTCTAGTATAATCTCAGAGTTACCTTATATTCTACTATTATAACTTTAACCCTCAGTATCTCTATTAGATAATAAGTCTAATAATATCCTAACTTAATACTTTTATATAGACTACTTTAACTTTAATATTCTTAAGTATCTAGTATTTAACGTTTAGGGGGTAAAGATTATAAACCTAAGGTAATTAGACTGTTTATATTATATAGAAACTTATTCTCAATAAGTTATTTCTAAATAACTATCTAAATTATATTTAGTTTACCTATTTTACAGAATCTCTTAGAATTTATTTAACTTTCCTAGGGTATATATAGATAATTTATAGGTATTTATTATTAAGGATAAGTTCTCAGGCTTACTCTTTATATTTACTCTTATAGACAAAATCTATAACTTAGTTTATTAAGTAATTATAATATTCAAAAAATAGGTTAAGCACCAGAGAGGTCTCTTAATTTATAAGATTCACCAGAATATTAAGTAAACTATAATAGTAATTAATAGTAAAATAAGTTATCAAATCTAGGTAAAAAAGCAAGATATTAATCTTAAGCTATCTCTCTTATATATAAAAGAACTAGTTAGAGTAAGTAAGTATATAGAAAAAGAACTAATAACCTAAAGAATTAAGATATAAAAAGTTACAGAACTACTATCTAAACTATAAGTAGAAGTAATTTAAGCAGTAGTAATATTATATAATATATTTCTAAACATTTAAAATAACTAGAAATTACTATATAAAATTAAAGAAACTTAATTTAGATAGTATTTTTATTAGTAGGTTCTGGAATATACTTTAAGCCTATATTAAGATTGATATACCTATTAGGGATAGATTTATATCTATAGATATTAAGTATACCTACTTAAGAAATACTATAAATAAAATATTTTAAAAAGGTTATTTAAGATTAAACTAAGGGGATATAATAGATACCTAGTAGAATATATTCTAAATATTTATAATTTCTATAGAATCTGGATCTTCTATTTTTATAAAGTTATTATTATCTAGAATATTAAATTTAATAAGAAAAGATTCTACTTAAAATATAACTTATATAAAATACTTACTAAAAAAGTTATAAAACTTCTAGTTAAGTTAATTACTGAGGAGGAAGAAGATTCTATTCTTAAGATATTCAGAGAGTTTAAACTAGAGAGAATACTTACTAAAAAATCCTTTCTTTTATTAATAGTTTCTATAGTATTAGAGGCAGCTTAAAATATTAAGTTAAGTTCTAACTTAATCTTAAAAACTAATAAGAGAAGTTTAATAATATCTAAACTAACCTCTAAACTAATAGGATTAATATAAATACCTAAAAATTAGAATTTAGAAAATATACTAATAGCTAGAGACCCAGATAGTATACTAAAAGTATAGAATCTAGTTAGCTAAGAGAGTAAACTTACTTTAAACTAGAAGGCTAGAGGTGATTATATTAGGATCCCAGTTTAGCTAACTTAGGGTAGACTAAAATGCAGCTTTTAACCTTAGAACTCTAGGATTTTAATAGCCTAGGAGTCAGGCTAATAATATAGAAATAGATAATAATAGTAACTTAAGCTTAAACTTAATATTAATAACTATATAATACTTTTAAAAAAATATAATAGTAATATTTTATACCTTATAGAGTGTAAATAGGATAATTTCGTTAGTATCTATCTATTTAATTAGTAATAGGAGCTTAATAGTAATAGTTTTAATTTTTTAATAGTTTTCCTTATTATTTAAAATATAATTCTAAGAAAGAAGGATCTAGTTATATAAATTTAAATATATCTCAACTAACTAGTAATACCTCCTAAGATCTAAAAAGATATTATTAACTTACTAGAATCTCTCTAAATATTCTTTATTAAAATAGTAAGAACTGAAATTATAAAGTTAAAGGAAAAAGATATTTAGTAAGAAATAGATTGCTAGAATATAAAGTTAAGGTTCCTACTTTTAAAGTAAGTTTTTACCTATAAGATAGATACTAACAGTTTCCTAGAATAATATAAGGTGAGGACTTATATATATAGAGATATATAACTAGTTAATCTACTATAAACTATATATATAGTAATACTAGCTGCTTGAACCTTTTAAGTAGCTATAGTAATTATATTATAATTTAACCTTAAAATCCTTTAGTTTGATATTATTAATATATTTCTTAATATTATAAGGAATCTAAATAGCTTTCTAATAATAGTTAAATTACTTAATAGATTTAAGGTTATAGGGAGGTATGCAGAGCTTAAATAAGCTTTTTACAGATTTTAAGATATATCCTTCCTATAGTATAAAGTTTTCTATATTATACTAAAGTCTCTAGATCTTATTTCTTACCTAGAGGAACTTTATCTATTTAAAAATTAGAGTTTAATTATTTATATCCTCTTTTATATAGGTAATATTCTTCTCTTATATTATAAAGTAGCTGAAAAGGAAGTATTCAATATTATTACTAATATAAAGTAAGTATATAAGCTAAAAGAATAAAGTTTAGTAAAGTATTTTCTGGGAGTTTAAGTAGTTAGGGATTATAAGTATTAAACGATTTACTTAGTTTATAATATATATATTATTAAAGTTATTGAATATTTCAATCTTAAATATAAACTAACACTAATAATACTATTTCTAATAATATGTTTTATTACAAATTCTAGTTAAGTAATGCTAAAAGAAATTTATATATATTAGACTAAAGTTAGTTTAATTCTCTATATATTAATTATAATATAACTAAATATCTTATATACTTACTCTCTCTTATTAAGATACTTTATAAATCCTTCTTAAATATACTAAAATACTGTAAACTATATAATTTAGTATCTCTATAAGATGAAATTCCTAGTATTTCAGTTTGGAAGCTTAGAGGATATAGATAAGATATCTTAGATACTCTTAATTACTAGAGATACTTCTTTCGTAAATAATATAAATACTTAAAAATTAAGTTACAGCTATATTATTACTTTATTTAGAGAACTAATCTAATAGAAAGTTACTTAATAAAATATTATTATAATATTAACTACTAAGGTAGAACTTCTCAGTCTTAAATATGTTTTAAAAGAGGTTAGAGTTCTAAAGAGACTATTTTAAGATATAAAGTTAGACTTTAGAGATATTTAGAGAGTTTATTATAATAACTACTAAACTATGAGACTGGTAGTTTCAGATAGTAAGTATCTATCTACTAGGCTTTAATATATAGATATTTAATAAATATAATTATATTAAAAATACTTAAAAGGGAGTTTTAAGGTTATTTATATACTTATAGATATAGTATTAGTAGATAGACTTATGAAAAATTTAACTTAAGTGAAATTTAAATAATTTAGAGTATTTCTCAATCTAATAGATCTTTAATTAATACTATTAGAACTACTTAAGTTAGACTACCTAGTCTCCTCAAAACTAGAATTTAAATAATGATAAATAAAATTCTAATTTTCAGAGGAAGATTTTAGTAATATTAATATAGAATATGAGTATATAGCAGAATTTATTTACTCCTTTATAGAGAATAAAAATCTCTAGTTAAGTTTATATCTAACTTAAGAGAGACTATTTAAACTTATTACCTTAGGATAAAACCTAAACTGTAGCTATTATTATGTGGAAATTAAGTTAAAGAAATATTAAAAATACGTTAAATCCTACTAGAATTAAGGTTAGTTCCTGATAGTCCTAGCCTAAAGTAGGGAGGTATCTAATAAAACTAAAAGTTAAATTACTAAGATAATCTCTAAAATTACTAGTAACTAACTTAGAAATAGAGTTCCAGCTAAGAAGTAATTTAATTATATTTACAGTTAGGCTAGAGATTTAGTTAACTGTAGGTAGTTAAATAGGTAGTAAAAATAATAATATTTTAGTAATAATATTCTTTAGAGTAACTAATATCTAAATAATAGAATTAGGAATATTTCTATTCTTAATAAAAACTAATTTAAATTCTTTCTATTAGTTTAAATATAATTTAAGTTAGATTATAATTTTTATATTACTAACTTACTTACTGTTTATCTGTAAGAGTTAGTTTTAAGTTAGTAATTTATAATAAGCTACTCACAGGATTGTTATCAGATATCTTAATAGCTTTAATATAATATTTAAATATATTATAAATCTTTTAGAATATAAGGATACAGGTTTTTTGGAATCTATTTACACACTAGAAATAACAATCAGTAAATATATTACTACTTCTAATTTTAATTAAGTAGAGATAGAGACTACAGTTAAGAATAAAACTTGAAATATAAATAGTATAGAAAATAGTTTAGAGAGGCTAAAGTCCTCTAATTATCTTATTTTCAATTAAGTAACTTTTATATTCCTTTAAAATCTTAACTTTCAATTTATCTTTCTTAATAGATATAGACTTTTTAGAATTAGTAAACTTATTAGGATTAGCTAATTAATATTATATACTCTTAAGCTAGTATTTTAGATTCTTAATCTTAGAAGATACTTCTTAATTCTTAATTTAAGTGGACTTTCTTATAGATACTAATATATTCTTATAATATTTTTTTAGGTATTTAATAACCTTTTTAACTTTATCCTCTTTCTCTTCTTTAGGTTATTTAACCTTATTATTATCCTTTTTAATAAGTTTAGACTCCTTATGTTTATTCTTAACTGATAGATTACTTATAAGGTTATCTTCCTTATTATTAATAGGAGGGATAATAATCTATATTTTCTTAGGATAATTATAATAATACTTAATGATAGTAGAAGTAGCTAACTTCTTAATAGAGGTAGCTAACTTCTGAATAATAATACTCTTAATATTACTAGACTTAGGTATATTAGGCGACTTAAATATAGGGAGACTAGGTGAAGATTCTTAGAGATTAGGGAACTCAGTAAAATATACTTTAACAAAAACTTTCAGTTAGGAAACCTTAATCTTACATTACTGCTTAATAGTAAAATAAATTTTAAAGGGATATAAATACTCTATATTACTAACTTACTTTCAAATTATATAAATAGACTAAGTTCTAATGAAATTTATAAGTTTAATAATAGAGTTTACTATTATGTCTATAAGAAATAAAAAGTTAGTATTAGTAAAACAAATAAATAAACTAAATAGTTACTAAATATAGTATATTTCCTTAAGAAAATAAAGAATTAGTTCTTAAGTTCTAAATATATTATTAAGAGCGAGAAAATAATAAAAACAATAAAAAATACCTATTGCGAGGTTAAGTTTTATTTGTTAAAGAGATATAAGGTTAGTATTAGAGAGTATCTCTTTTAATAAAGGAATTTGCTAGATAAGAATAGGAATAGGCTAATTAAAAACTACAGTATCCAGAATAAGGTGTAACAGAATTACACTATTAACCTTAGTGATAATATTGTAAGTTACTTCAGCCTAAATTAAGTGTTAGCAACAATTAAAATAATTTATATAAAATAATATATAAAATCTATAGTAATAATACTTACAGCTAATAAATATAATAACAATTAAGGTTATTAGTTAAGAAGATAAGAAAGTTTAGTAAGTATAAATAAAGTTAAAATTCGTAATACTTATAAGGCTAAGATTATATAATCTCAGAAGGAACTAATAGATTACTCCTGCTGAATATTAATAATGACTGTGTTAAAGATAAATATCATAATAAGTTAGTTAAGAAATATTATTTCTTTTATTTCAATATTTGAAGAATAAGTTTTAATATCTATTTATAGTATTTTATTTATTAGAAATATACTATTTAGAGCTTAAAATATAAGATTTTATCTAGTGGTTATTCTACTGGAGGAGTGTGTAAGAATAGCTATAGTATCTATTCTGCTGTGTGGCTATTCTAGCTTATATAAAGCTTAACTAGCCTATTTATATATATTCAAGCGTTGCATTCTAGGTTAAATAAATCATACCTTTCAACAACCTACATTCAGACTATATACTATACTATTTATTTATCACAAGAGATTAATAATAATATAGTTAAAACTATAATTTTATAAAAGCTAATATTTATAATTTTATATACTAACTCTCAGTTAAGCTAAAGATCTCTATGTAATTTAATAGTAAATAGAGACTTATAATTCTATATAGTTATTCTGATTTTATCTATAGCTATCTCTAAGACTCTAAATATATAGCTAATATTTTACATTACCTCTATCTTAAGAAATAATAATATTCTCCCTTCTTAAGTAGTTAGTAATTTACTATCTTAATTTTAAATACCTAAGATTAAACTAATATCTCTAAATTATATAATTTATAGGTATATAGTTAGTTTATTACTTCTAAAGGTTAACTAAGAAGCTTATTTTATAATATACCTTATAGCTAAGAAGTAGTTAGATCTAGTATTCTTACTTATTCTCTATATAAAAAGTATAATTATAATATCTAGCTTACTATTTAAAAAGTTAATTAAAAAAGAGGTTAAAAATATTACCAATAATAATAATATAAAGATTACTTAATATAATCTTATCCTCTATAAGAGCTATAAGTTTTTTAAGTTCCATATTATTAATAAAATTAAAAATAAGAATATTAATAAAATATATAAGAAGTTAAAATTTATAATTTAAAACTTTAGAGACTATAGTAAGTTTAAGATTTTGATATAATAACTAATAATTTAATATAGTAGCTAATAGTTAATTTTAACTATAATCCTAACTTTTATTAAATATAAAAATATAATAAAATAGCTTTATAATATTACTTAAGTTTACACTTAAGCTAAAATAGAACTTATAAGATATATTATAGCTAAATTACTTTTATATCTTAAAAGGTAGTATTCTCTGAACTTTATAATAATTATTATTAACTTACTTTATAGTTTTACTGAGGCTAGAACTTACTAATAAGTCACTTACTTTATATATTATAAGAAGGAGTTATAAATAGAGACTTTAATATATAATTTACATCTCCTTATTTTATATACTTAAAATAATGTTTTTAAGCTTATTAGTATATAGACTGATAATACTCCTAGCCTCTCTAATATAATATTCTCTCACTGAGAGGATAAGAAGCTTAAAAAGATTTTATTTAAGGTGAAGCTTAAGATTATACTTTTAGAGACTATATTCCTTATATTTAATAGAGGTATCTTATTACTCTATAGTAATTACCTCTATTTACGCTAAAAGTATTAAGGGTAAAAGCTAGGTTTTATTAATATATATACTACACCCGAGGCGCTTAAGAAAGTATATATTAAATAATATATATATAGTGTGTATCTTACCTCTATATATTAGCTAGAGGCTTTATTTAACCTCTCGTATGCAGTATAGGAGTAATAACTCTTTAGTGATAATATTATCATACTTAATAAATAGCTTAAATAGTAAATAGAGTATTTTAACTGAAGCTTTAATTTTATACTACTTAACCTCTCTAAAGTATATTTCTATATTTTTATTAATAGCTTTTTTACTAATAATACTAACTTCTTATCTTAACTAGAATTTATAATAATCTTAAATTAAGAGACTATAATTAGTAATAATTAGTTTAACCTCTATAGTAATCTTATATACTACTTATCTACTAGAAGTAAGAAAATTACTAGAAGTATATTTATTTTAGAGATCTATATTATAGTAGCTAGTGTGGATTTTACTTATATTATAGTTATATTACTTAAGAAGATCCTTAAGTACTGAAAGTTCCCTCAGATTCTAACTATTATATATATTAATTTATACTTACTTTATAAGTATTTTATAAAACTTAGTATTACTAAAGAGAAGTATCTAATAATAGATATTATAATATTAAGGTAGTTATATAAACGCTATAAGCTCTATAAAGTATAGTGGATTAATAGAGATAATAATATTACTGATACCTTTATAAAGAACACTCTAAACTGCATTTTGAAGAGATTTATTAATTTAAACTATATAACTATTTAAATAGAGAGATAGGTAACTTAAGTAAAGTAGATAAATAGATATTCAGACGTTATTTAGATAAAAAGATATAGATTATAAAAAGTACTATTTTTTATATAAATAGATAGATACTAGAGTGTATAATAAAACGAAACGTTACTAGTGTTAGTTACGCTATACTGTAGAGTATATAGTAACTATATATAATACTATATATATAGCAGTATATCCTCTAGAACCTACTAGCTATAAATACTAAGGTATCTAATACTAGCTATAGCTGAATAGTGTGGTAATTAGTAAGTAATTACTATACTATAGATCTAGAGCCTTATATAACGCTACATACTATATAATATAGGAATAATAATAACCGATAATTAGAATACCAGTTTGTATCTATATGATGAGATTGCGTATAGCGTGCGATTATCCTGACGATTAAACTAACACTATTATAATACCTTCCTAATTAGGTTTTCTACTAGAATAGTAAAATCCTAAGCTTCAGATTCTATTAAAGTAGTAGCTAAGTGGAGGAACTTTCTAAATTTCTTAAATATATTATTTAGGTAACTTTCCTGTAAGATTATTATCTTATTCTTATTACAATTTAGATAGATACTTAAGAAGGAGTTTAATACTTCTAAATTATTAATCTTAATATTCTATTTAATCTATAAGAAAACTGTAGTAATATTATGTGATGAATAAATAGTATGGTATACAGTCTGAATGTAGGTTGTTGAAAGGTATAATCTATTTAACCTAGAATAGAATGCTCGAATATATATAAATAGGCTAGTTAGGCTTTATATAAGCCAGAATAGCCACACGGCAGAATAGATACTATAGTTATTCTCACACACCCCCCAGTGGAATAACTACTAGATAAAATCTTATATTTTAAGCTCCAAATAGTATGTTTTTGATAAATAAAATACTCTAAATAGATATTGAAAGTTATTTTTTGAATATTAAAACAAAAGAAATAATATTCCTTAACTAACCTATTATAATATTTATCTTTAATATAGTTATTATTAATATTTAGTAGGAGTAACTTATTAGTTCCTTCCGAGATTGTATAATCTTAGCCTTATAAGTATTATAAACTTCAGTTTTATTTATACTTACTAAGCTTTCTTATCTTCTTAATTAATAATTTTAACTATTATTATATTTATTAGCTGTAAGTATTACTACTATAGATTTTATATATCTTTTTATATAAATTTTTTAACTATTATTAATATTTGATTTAGGCTGAAGTAATTTATAATATTATTACTGAGGTTAATAATATAATTCTATTACGTTTTATTCTGGATACTATAGTTTTTAATTAGCTTATTCCTATTCTCACCTAGTAAATTCCTTTATTAAAAGAGATACTTTCTAATATTAACCTTATATATTTTTAATAAATAGAACTTAATTTTGTAATAGGCGTTTTTTATTATTTTTATTATTCCCTCACTCTTAATAATATATTTAGAATTTGAGAACTAATTTTTTATTCTCTTGGGGAAGTATATTATATCTAGTAACTATTTAGTTTATTTATTTATTTTATTAATACTAACTTTTTATTTCTTATAGATATAATAGTAAACTCTATTATTAAACTTATAAATTTTATTAAGATTTAGTCTATTTATATAATTTGAAAGTAGATTAGTAATATAGAGTATTTATATTCCTTTAAAATATATTTTATTATTAAGTAGTAGTCTGAGATTAAGGTTTTCTAACTGAAAGTTTTTATTAAAATATATTTTACTGAGTTTCCTAATTTCTAAGAATCTTTACTTAGTTTTCCTATATCTAAGTTACTTAATATATCTAAATTTAGTAATATTAAGAATATTATTATTTAGAAATTAGCTACCTCTATTAAGAAGTTAGCTATTTTTACTATTATTAAATATTATTATAGTTATCCTAAGAAAGTATAAATTATTATTCTTCCTACTGATAATAAAAAAGATAATTTTATAGGTAATCTGTTAGTTAAGGATAAGAATAAAGAGTTTAAACTTATTAAAAAGGATAATAATAAGGTTGAATAATCTAAAGAAGAGAAAGAGGATAAAGTTTAAGAGGTTATTAAATATCTAAAGAAATATTATAAGAATATATTAGTATCTATAAGAAAGTCTGCTTAGATTAAGGATTAAGAAGTATCTTCTAAGATTAAGAATCTAAAATATCAGCTTAAGAATATATAATAATAATTAGCTAACCTTAATAAATTTACTAGTTTTAAGAAATCTATATTTATTAAGAAAAGTAAATTAAAAGTTAAGATTTTAGAGGAATATAAAAATTATTTAGTTGAAAATAAGATAATTAGAAGGATTCAGCCTCTCTAAAATATTCCTTATATTATTTATATTTTAAAGTTTATTCTTAACTGTAGTTTCTATCTCTACTTAACTAATATTAGGAGTAGTAATATACCTACTGAATATTATTTCTAGTGTATAAATAGATCCTAAAAAGTCTGTATCTCTATATCCTAAAAGATTTATAATATATTTAAATATTATATTAAAGCTATTAAGATATTTAATAATAATTCTGTAAGTAGCTTATTATAAATTACTAATTTAAAACTACTTCTTATAGATAAAAAGTAAGTAAGTTAGTAATATAAATGTTACAGTCTAATTTAAGCTATATTTAAACTCATAGAAAGAATTTAAATTAGCTTTTAGTAAAAATAGAAATATTTCTAGTTTTATTATTTAGATATTAGTTACTCTGAAGAATATTATTATTAAAGTATTATTATCTTTACTGCCTATTTAACTACTTATAGTTAACTAGATTTCTAGTTTAACTATAAATATAATTAAGTTACTTTTTAGTTAGAATTCTATCTTTCAGCTAGTTACTAGTAGTTTTAGAAGTTATTTTAATAGTTTAACTTTTAGCTCTATTAGATACCTCCCTATTTTAAACTGAAGCTGTCAGGTGCTAACCTTAGTTCCAGTAGGGTTTAATATATTTTTAACACCTCTTTAGCTTAATTTCTATATACTAGTAGCTACAGCTTAGGTTTTATTCCAGAGTAATAAATTTAAATAGTTTCTCTTAAGGTAGATATAAGTTTAATTAAAGATCTTTATTCCCTATAAGAAAGTAGATAAATTCTATTATTTACTTATATTTTATATTAATATTATTAAGATCTTCCTCTAAGAATTAAAATTTTATTTATTATTATTTAAATTCTAACTTTTAGGAGATTAAGTAATTTAGTTTAGATAATTCTAATAATATTAATTAAAAATCTATTAGGTTAAGAAATACTCTAAATTATTTAAACTTTATTTAAGTTAAGTTTTATATAAGTTTATCTACTAATATTATATCTATAAGTATATAAATAACTTTAAAACTTCCTTTTAAGTATTCTTAATATAACTATATTTATTAAATATCTATATATTAAAGCCTAATAAATAGATACTTACTATTTGAGATTACTAGTCTGATAGTTTAGTAATTATTATAATAGACTTTCTAAATATCTCTAAAATCTAACTTTATATCTTAAAATAATCTTTTTAGAGTTATAACTACTTTTAAAATATATTTAAGACTGAGAAGTTTTATTATAGTAGTTAATATTATAATAGTATTTTATTAAGTAGCTTTCTATTAGATTAGTCCTCTAAATAGAGTAATAATATAGTTATAACTTAATCTTTAAGTATCCTTATTATTTATAAAAGAAGTATCTCTAGTAATTAAAAGTATCTAGAATATCTTATTTATACTCCTTAAGCTTCTAAACTGAAATACTAAGAATCTTATCCTATGGAGATACTAAATTATATAATTTATAGTATCTTAGTATATTTAAGAAGAGTTTATAAGATATCTTAACAGGAGAGAGTAAGTATATAAGATATTTAGTTATATTATAATTAATATATAGAGAATTTAATTAACCTTAGTCTAATATATATAAATTTCTTTTAGTATTACTTAATCTGGATTCATAATAAAAAATACTATTAGAAATAATATTATTAGTATTAGTTTATATTTAAAATTAAAATATTTAGTAATTTTAGTAATATATATATTATAAACTAAGTAAATCTTCTAACACTTATAATCTCTAACTATTTAAACTCCCAGAAAATACTCTACTAAACTTTATTCCTTTAGCTTATATACTTATTTTAAACTAGTAATAATATTAAATATTTCCTTTTTGGCTACCTTATAATATAAGAGAAGAATATTATCTATATAAAAGAGGATATAAATAGTTAAACTCTAGTTTTTAAATAGATAAGGTTCCTCTAGGTAAGGAATAAGATTTAGAGACTTTAGCGTAATGTAAAAACCTTTATACTATAGGAGGAATATATCTTAAAACCTATAAAAACCTTATTTAAGTTTTATATACCTCTCTACTACTTTAAATCTATCAGATAGTTTAACTATTATTAGAAGGTTATTTAGATTCCTTATAGTATTAAGAAATATATTAATAATATTAAACTGAAGGACTTTAAGGTTAAATTATACTGTAATTACTATAGCTACTTAAAAGGTTTAAGTAGTTAGTATTACTATATATATAATTTATAGTAGATTAACTAGTTATATATCTCTATATATATAAACTCTCACCTTATATTATTTTAGGAAACTATTAGTATTTATCTTATAGGTAAAAACTTACTTTAAAAGTAGAAAATTTAACTTTATATTCTAGTAATCTATTTCTTACTAGGTGCCTTTTTTCTTTAACTTTATAATTTCAGCTTTTACTATTTTAATAGAGGATATTTAGAGGGATTCTAATAGGTTAGTAATATCCTTCTAGATCTTAAGAGATACTACTAGTTAGTTAAGATATATTTAAATCTATACAGCTAGATTCTTTTTTTAGAGCTATATTTTAAATAATAAGGAAAACTATTAAAAAGCTGAAATAATTATTATTAAGTTCCTTTTACTAATTAGGTAGATAGATACTAATAAACTTATCTTATTTATATTCTATAAGATATAAAATATTATTATTATATTCTTTTAAGAGTATTATATAGTTATTAATATTAATTTTAAGCTTAAGTTATTATTATTATCTATTTCTATATTATTAGCCTAATTTCTAAGCTATTAAAATCCTAAGATTCTGAAGTAGAAAATTATATCTTAGTTTACCTTAAGTTAGCTAAATTAGGATCCTAATATAATTACTTCTAGCCTCCTAGTTTAAAGTAAGTTCACTCTCTTAGTTAGCTGGATTCTATATTTTAAGTATACTATCTAATTCTCTAGCTATTAGTATACTTTCTAAATTCTAATTTTTAGATATTTATATTAATCCTATTAGTTTAGAAGTTAGTTAAGATATTATTAAATTTCTCTTATTAGTTTTTAAAATAAAGTTAGAATTTAACTTAATATTTTAAGTTATTTTTAATATTATAGGAATTAGTAGTAGAAAAGAGGATCTTTTAGTAAATATTCTCTCTAGTTTAAACTCTCTAAATATCTTAAGAATATAGTTTTCTTCCTCCTTAAAATTTAGCTTAACTAGAAGTTTTATAACTTCTTTAGTAAATACTTTATATAAATTATATTTTAAATAGAATCTTTTCTTATTAAATTTAATATTTTAGGTGATAATAACTTTATAAAAGTAGGGAATCTAGATCCTATAGAGATTAGAGGTATTTAAAATATATTCTACTAAATATCTAATATATCCTCTTAGTTTAACCTTAAATAATCTTTTTAAAATACCTTATTTACAGTATTTCTGAAGTAAGTATACTTAATATCTATAGATATAGATTAATCTCTAATAGGAATATAAATCTTAATATAAACTTAAACTATATTCCGGAACCTACTAATAAAA
Source organism: Colletotrichum lindemuthianum (assembly GCA_001693025.2). Classification (NCBI taxonomy): domain Eukaryota; kingdom Fungi; phylum Ascomycota; class Sordariomycetes; order Glomerellales; family Glomerellaceae; genus Colletotrichum; species Colletotrichum lindemuthianum. The sequence goes on along the minus strand of MASP02000958.1, from coordinate 55,131 downwards.
ATACTATCTAAACTAAGCTTCTTTAATTTTATATAGTAACTTCTAGTTATTTTAAACGTTTAAAGATATATTATATAATATTACTATTACTTAAACTACTTCTACCTATAGTTTAAATAATAATCCTGCAGCTTCTTATATTTTAATATTTTAGGTTATTAGTTTTTTTCCTATATACTTACTTACTCTAACTAGTTCTTTTATATATAAAGGAGATAACTTAAAATTAATATCTTACTTTTTTACTTAGGTTTAATAACCTATTTCACTATTAATTACTATTATAGCTTACTTAATATCCTAGTAAATCTTATAAATTAAGAAACCTCTCTAGTATTTAACCTATTTTTCAAATATTATAATTATTTATTAAACTAAATTATAGGTTTTATTTATAAGAGTAAATATAAAGAGTAAACCTAAAAACTTATCCTTAATAATAAATATCTATAAATTACTTATATATACTCTAGGAAAGTTAAATAAATCTTAGGAGATTCTGTAAAATAGGTAAACTAAATATAATTCAGATAGTTATCTAGAAATAACCTATTGAGAATACGTTTCTATATAATATAAATAGTCTAATTACCTTAAATTTATAATATTCACCTCCTAAGTATTAAATACTAGACACTTTAGAATATTAAGGTTAAAGTAGTTTATATAAAGATACTAAGTTAGGATATTATTAAACTTATTATCTAATAGAGATACTGAAAGCTAAAGTTATAATAGTAGAATATAAAGTAACTTTAAGATTATACTAGAAGTATTTAAATAGACTATTAAGTAGTTAGAAAGTAGCTTATATTTAAGAAAGATAAGGTTATATTTTCTAAATAACTATCTTATTATAATAGAGTAGTTAAGTAGCCTATATCTAAATATATAGTTAAGTTCTATAAATTAGATCTTAATCTTTTTAAGGAGTAAAACTTCTAAAATAATATTAATATAAAAATCTTTAATATAGATAATATTATCTAATATTAAATTAAGTATATTCTTCCCCTTTAGACTATTAAGAATATTCTAAATTATATACTTACCTTATCTAATAATTAGAAAGTTAGCTAAGCTATACTAAGTTATATCTATCTTCTGACTTAACTTAAAAGATTCCTCTTTAAATAATATTATAAAATTAATAATATAAACTACTTTATAACTATTAAAACCTATACTTACTGAAAGTAAGTAAGGTTCTTAAGTAGTAAAATAAATATCTAGAAATATATTAGTATTTAACTATTTAAAAAGAGAGGGATTAATACTAATATATATTAAATTCGGGGGATACTAACTACTTCTACTAAATTTACTGCCTAAGGGAGTTACTTTAGCTTTAGAATTATCTAAAGATAGCTTTTTAGCTTTAGTTATATAATCTTTATTATGAAGTTATCTCTTTTTAATTAGCCTCTAGTGGAGTCTATATAGTTTAGAGTTATTAATTCTATTAATTACTATATTTTAAATAGTAAGTAATATATAAATATTAGGAAATTAACTATAAATGCTAGTAATAATATATTTAATATATTTATAATCCTTAGGTAGATATAGATACTATCTTTAGTTATATAAATACTTCAGTTTCAATTAAATTATATTATCTAATCTCTCTATAAGAGTAGTGAATATAAGTAATATTTTAGCTTAATCCTTAACTGAACTTTTATTAATATATATTAGAAAGGTGAAAATCTCTCTATATTAGGCTAGACTGATAATTAGTAAATTAAGAATCTTATTCTTAATTACTTTCTAGTAATATCTAGAAACCTAACTAGATATAATATAGTAGCTAAATACTTAAAGTTACTCTTTAACTATAAGTATACTCTTAATCTTAGGGATATTAAATATAATTACTTAAAAGTAAATTATATATTATTTATTATATTAAGCTGAAGTAGAGATATTTAAATGAGCTTTTTCCAGGATTTTCTTATATTCTACTTAGACTCTCTATTATATAATTAAATTATTTTAAGTAGATTAATATTTTAAAATTTTAAAGAATACTTAAAAAGATATATTATTATTATTAAGAAGTTTTATTTAAGCTAACATAAGAAGATTATTATTAATAGTTATATCTACTTATATCTAAATTATATTATAGTATTTCTTAATATTCTTACAGTTAGATTTATAAACTATTTAAAATTTAAAATCTATAGAGTAGTAGTGAAAAATACTTATAATCTTAACTATATATAAATCTAAATTTTTAGTTTCTTAAATAGTATTTTCTATAGATAGCTAAATATTAAAATATAGTAGATTAAGTAGTTTCATAATATTAATAGTTAATATAATATCTAGATTAAGATACTTCTAAATATCTCAGCTAGTTATATAAAATTAAAGAGTAATATACTACCAGTTAAAATTAGTATTATTAGATAGCTTGATCTTAGTATTAAGGTTATTAGCGGTTGAAAATACTATATTAGAATAGTTATAATAGATCTAAAAAAGTATTTATTTCTTTATGCTAAAATAATTAATAGAAGTTCAGAGGATAATTAAATAAAACTAAGCTTATAACTATAATAAATAAATAGTATAGTATACAGTCTGAATGTAAGTTATTGAAAGGTATAATCTATTTAACCTAGAATAGAACGCTCGAATACGTATAAATAAGCCAGTTGGGCTTTATATAAGCTAGAACGGCCATACAGCAGAATAGATACTGTAGCTATTCTCACATATTATTACTTAATCTAATAATTAGTATATTATTAATATAGATAGCTATTATAACCTTCAGTTTAGTATTATAGTAGATAGTATTATCTAATAGTAAAGTTTTAAAATCTACTTATACTAGAATCTCCTTAAGTTTCTACTGCTATTATTAATCTTCCTACTTGAGACTATATAATACTTATTATAACTAGATAACTTAGGTTAGATTTATAATATATTCTGTAATTTTAGTATAATAGGAATACTATAAGTTTACAAAATAAGTATTAAGGAGTGAGAATACTTATATATAGATATCCTCTTTAAGGTTACTATTAAAATATACTTTAATAAAGTTCCACTACCTAATAGTATATCCTCTTTATTATATATAAGTAATTAGGATCCTCTATAATATTACTTAAGACATTAAAATATATATATATATAAAATTCCTTCTGTAAACTTAGAGGAATCCTTATATAATAACTTAGGTTTTTCTTTTTAATAATTTATAATATACCTTTTTATATTTAAGTATTTATTCTACTATTAGCTTTATACCTTAGGGAACCTCTGAGGTTAGTATAAATTATAAAGCTTCCTTCTAAATTAGTATTATTATCTTATTAAAATAAGCTTCCTTCTAAAGAGGCTAGTTATTTACAGGCTTATTATATACTTTAGTTATTATAACTAAGTTAGTATATAGTTAGATCTCCTCCTGAAAAGGCATATTATTCTATATAATTATATTTAAAAATAACCTCTCCTGAGTGGTAATATTATCTCTTAGTATTTTCTTAGGTATTCTCAGTTATAAGTAAAGGATCTTTAGGGTGAATAAGATAGTTTTAGTATATCTCTATAATTCTAGTTTCTAACTAAATAGTAGAGTCTATAATTTACTAACTTTATTATCTATTAGTTTATAGAATATAATAATAGAGGTAATAATAACTTTATTTTATAACTTAATCTATATTCTATAGGCTTTTTTAAGTATATATTAAATTAGAATACTTTTCTCTATATAAAGTTTTATCTTCTTGAATTTTATCTAGATTTCTAGACTAATATTAGTAAAATAGATACTTCTAATAATCTAAAGTTAGCTTATCTTGAGGATTAAATTCTACTTTAGTTCTAGGTTCTTAGTTGATATCTATATAGGGGTTTTATTTATTATTACTACTATATATAATTAGTTTATAAGATAAATAGTAGTTATTACTAACTATATTTATAGATATTCTGGAATATCTATATTAACTACTAGTATTCTAATCTTATCTAGGATAGTTTAGATTACTTATTCTAATATTCTATTCTATTTATAGATATATAGTAATAAGGTTTTAATTTTAATACTATTATTCCTTAGTATTATTACTAGAAAGATAGTTATAAATTCTCTGGCGTTATTAGTATACATTAATTTTATAGAGAATCTAAAGTAATTCTTCTATCTAATAATAGAAGTCTATATCTAATAAACTAATCTATCTTTTATATTATTAAATATTAATAACTTAAATCTTAATTTATTATCTATTACTAATAGGAAGCATTTCTACTATCTTACTAATTTTATCGCCCTAATATTAATATAGATAATATAGCTAGCTATTATAGTTTTTTCTTAAGATATTTATAGAGAATAGTATAAACTTTTTAAGAGATTATAGATCTTATATAATATTAGAATAATATCTTCTAGTTATAATAAATATTCTTATATAAGTTAGATTATCTATTTTATTTCTTAGTATTCTAGATAGCCTAATCTTTAGTATTATAGTTTTAAATCTGTCTTCTGTTAGGCTGAGAATAATATTACTAGAGTGGTAGTAATTTACTAGCTTTTTATAGTGAGATTAAACTCCTATTTTAGTATATCTAAGTTAGTAAGGATTATTCTATCTAAACTTATAATATTATTTCCTTAGAGGTATTTTCCTCTAAGGTAGAGTTATTCACTATGAAATATATTTATAGAGAATCCTTCTATATATAGAATATCTCGAAGTTAAATTCTTAATTTATTATTAGATATTAGTATAAGTATTCTAATATATTTAGAGTAAACTATTTTAGTATTAGTTATAATAGGTTAAACTATTATTATTAGGATATAGTTATTATATTATAATAAGTTATTAATAGTATAAATATTAGCTTCAGAATCTTACAGTTAGTTTTTATTTAAGGATTCTACTATTCTTATAATATTCTTCTAGTGGGATTAGTATCTAACCTCTTTATTATAATTTTCCTAGAAAATATAGAGATTCTGAGGATTAATATAAGCTGAATAAGATTATAACTTCTTTTTAACTACTTTAGTTATAAATTACTTTATTTCTGAGGTTTCTTCTAGTATCTTTATCTTAGTAGTTTTCTTCTTTTTAGAGTAATAATCTTAGGTGAAATATCTAATCTTTCTATAGTTATAGTAAGTAGATTTACTCTTCTTAGAGAATATAGTTTACGTTTTATCTTTACTTATCTAGATTATAATAGACTAAGTAATAAGTAACTTCTTACTATAGAGGTGGAATTTATCTATAAGATCTAACTATAATATCTCTAGGTTTACTATATCTTTATACTAACTTCCTAATCTTATTCTAGTAGCTTAATCTCAGTATTAGGAATCTATTCTATATATCAATAAGTGGATAAAATCTTTATTTATAATTACTCCTCTACTATTTTAGAAGTAATAAGTAGGTTTATTAAACTTTATAATATAATCTATAGAGTCAGATCCTTTAAGTATTAATAAGTAAAATTAGTCTCTAATTTAACCTATCAGAATAATTCCTAATTCTATATAGATTTATAACAGGATTTCCTAAATTCTTAATCCTTCACTAATATAGATAATTAATACTATTAGTATAATTAAGATATTATTCTTTAGTTAGTTACCTATATATATATTATTAGTTTTACTAATCTAGCCTCCTATTATAAAATTATAGACTTCTAGTTTAAAGGTTACTTAAGTAGACTATATAAACTAATTTAAACTATCTTAAAGGAAATATTCCTTAGGTATTTTTAACTAGAAATCCTTAAATTAATTCTTAGGAGTTTCCTAATCTTTAGGATTATATATATTATCCTTAATAATTATTAAGGTTTCCTTTATTATAATGTCTGATTGAGTTAGTAATATAAGAATATTATAACTAATAATAAATTCGAAATAAGTTATACTAATTAATAGAGCTATCCCTACCTAGGGTGTTTATAGTAGAATTCTATATAACTTCAGTATAATATTATTCTTATTTACTAGTATTTCAGACTCAGTCTGACGTTACTAATATAAAGTAATTTTATTTTTTTATAACTTAATAACTATTTTAAGTATTTAGAGTTTCTTAATTAGCTTATTTATTATAAGCTTACTATTATTATTACTTAAATATTCCTTAATTAGGCGGATATCCTCTAAAAATATCTTTATAGTAATTAATTAATATTCTGTAAGTATTTTATAGATAATTCACTATAATATTAATTATAGTAAACTATTATTACTACTTCAAATAGCTAGTTATACTACTATATAATAGAGGCTGCAAATAGGAATCAGGAATATAAAATAGTAGGATATATAATAGGTATATTCTATTTAATATTATATATAGAAGGTAAACTTCCTACTTATATATTTATATAGTATAACCTTAATGTAAATATTCCACACCCTTATAGCTATTTATCCTATATTTATTACTAGAGTTTAAGCTATTACGTCCATTTTGCTATAGTTTCGTAGTGGTTTCCTGGAACTTTCTGGAACTAGATTTCCTGGGGAAATCCCCAGTATCTCTCCGTAACATTACTGGCAACCTTTTCAGGATACCTCAGACGCCCTAGCTATACTATTTCGACCAGCTACCTCTCCTTCTTTTAACTTCGCTCCACTCTTTACCTCTCTACCTCTCTAGCAACAAGAACTACGTTTAGATCAGCTACCTACGAAAAGGCATTCCTTCAGCAATATTAATAGACTCAGCCTACAGTAGTTATATCTGAATACTTCTTTTCAGACGTACCTCACGTCTCAAGTATTCAATACGTCTGGGGGGGTAAAAAAAGCTTAAAAGCCTAAATAAGGAGGCTCCTAGCAAAACTAAGCTACAGAGTGAAGTTAATATTCGAAGTAATATTATTCAGACTATATACCTATAGCGGTCAAAGTACTAACCTCGAGAGACTATCCTAATAGCCTGGAAAGAGTTTAAAAGTCCTTCCCTTTCGTGACAGCTTCAATAAGCAGTTAACGCTTAAATATACGCCTTCTAAGCTATTATAAGAAAAAGCTTCACACGCTAAAACAGCGTGGGAATACCTAATAGCTAGGCTTCAGCCCCTATTAGAACCAAACGCCCGAAATAGCGTCCTTATTACCACTAGTGGGATAGGGTATATAGGGCGTAAGGGTTATAGCGGGTAGAAGCTACTCTAAAGAGGGTAAATCCCACGATCTCATTCAGCTAGAAGGCTACGTTTTACGTAGTATACTCTCAGACCTTTCGATCTTGAGTAACTACATATATTAAATTAATTATGTTGTATTATTAAGACTAAAAATGGCGCACAAGACTATAGATATACTATATACCTCTCGGGAGCATATAAATATACTTCCATAAGGTATATACTAGAGGTATATCTCTCTTAATTTAATATATCCTTCTAGGGAGAGATCTCTAGAGCTTCTTCCTGCCTATATATACCTTATAAATAAACTTAAAAATAAATTCTTTTATTTAAAACTTCTTTAAGATTACTATAAATACTCTCTATATTTCTTTGCGATATTTTAAATAATAATAGTATGTTATATAATTAATATTTTTATTAGCTAGAGGAAGGCTGATTTTATTTTCTAAGTTTAGCTTCTTATTAGCTAAGATATTTTAAGCTTTAATATAAATTACTAATCTTATTATATAGCTATATAGCTTATTTTTCTTCCTATTTTAACTTTAAATTTTCGTTAAAGAGTATATAATTTATTTAAATAGAAAAGCTTTTTAATATTATTTTACTAACTTTATATAGAGATTTTATAATATTTTCTTCTGCTTATACTAACTTCCCTAATAATATTCCTACTTTACTCTATATATCTCTTACTAATATTAAGTATATAGAGGAAGCTATTAATAGTATTACTAAGTTTACTATTAATAAGGTTATTAGTAATAAAGCTACTACCTATAATAGAGAGTATTCTAACTGAGAGGAAACTGAGGAGAATATTCTTTACTATTTTAAGTATTTAGTAATATATTTTATATCTACCTCTAAATTCTCTATATCTGCTACTAAGAAGCTAAAGAGAGCTACTACTTCTAAAGGTTTTCCTACTATTAAGGCTGCTAAAGTAATTTTAACCTTATTAGGTTATAAATATATATATATTAGTAAGGATAATAAGGATAAGCTTTATAATTTTTATTTTAGCTGCTTCTTTTCTCTTACTAAACGCTGAAGCTAATATAATATCTACTACTAAAGTTTTTATTATTATTATTAATATCATATATCTAGTAGTATCTATAAGCTAGATATAGAAGTAACTATTTACCTCTATATAGAGTTTCCTACTATATATAATAATAAAATAGTTAAATTTATAGTAAGTATCTCTTTCTAAAGTTTATAATTTAATTTCTTACTTATATACTTTCAGACTAAAAATACTAAGTACTAAAAACTTTAAAATATTATTACTACTACTTATAATAACTATTATATTTCTACTTCTGCTACTAAAGGTAGCTTTATATTTTATACTATCTTTATAGTATCTACTACTTTTATAACTTCTATTACTACTACTTTATTTCTTATAAACTTTTTATTAGTAATATTAATAATATTAGTTTTTTTCTTTTAGCTGAAAGTTTAATTCCTAACTTATATTACTTACTTAAAGTTTACCTTTCTATTATACTATAAGGCTATATTTCTAATATCCTCCTTAAATTTCTTCTTGATATATATAAGTAGGTAGCTTATTATAGTAATCCTTCAGGATAGTAATATAGTTTCTAGTTTCTAATTTTAAGTTTCAGCTTTAGAGAATTTATTTTTACTTGTAAGCTTTACACTCTAGATACTTTTTTACTTATAGGTTTTAACTTTAAATCAAGAAATATTTTACTTTTTTATATTTTTAGTCTATTTAATTATAAACTTATAAAGTCTCTAATTAAGTTATATTCTATACTAATTCTAACTAAGAAAGCTTAAGCTATATTCTCTTATTTTTCTTAAGGTTACTAATATAGTTTTACTTAAGGAGATCCTTTTAATAATATAAACTAAGTGACTTTTAGAACCTCTTAAACTACTATTTAGGTAGTATTTTCGTTAGACTATCTGCTATAAGTTATACTAAGGGAAAATAAGTAACTAATAATTTCTTTTTAGAGATTTCTTAATAAAGTTGGTAATTATAGATATCTATATATTTTAGATAAATTTGAAATTTTATAAGCTTCTTTATTACTAAACTTACTATTTTGAGATTATTATATTTAATCTAAATTATTATTAATATACTTTTAGAGATAGCAAGTTTTATTACTTCTAAGTTTCCTATAGATAGCTGGAGTTATAATAAGGTTAGTAGATAACTTATAAATAGTATCTCTTTACCTACTAAGGAGAGGGAAAGTAACTTTACTTTTATAGTTAATATAGTAACTATAGATTATTTTATAACCTTCTAAGTAATATTACTTCTAAAGAATTTTATTATAAAGCTTTAAAAACTTTTTTAATCTTATATATTATCTCTCAAGTTTATATTAGAGGAAACTACTAGAGTATTTTCTAAGCTTCCAGATTTCACGCTATACTTAAGGTATAAATACTGAATCTTATAGATATAGTTAAGTATCTAATTTACTGCTTCTTAATACTAAAGCTCTGGATTTTAGTTAAGGTAGGTTAGTTAACTAGCTGTAAATACTAAATCTAGCTTTATTATTACTGCTATATATAATATAGTACCTACTTTCCTCTGGTAGAGGTTAATTTCTTAATATAAAGCCTCTTTACTATATAGTAGAAGTTTTAAGTATACTATTAGAAAGTAATCTCTCTCCTTAAGCTTATAACTTTCTGGTAAGAGTTTATAAGTTTTTTCTGCATATATAGCTTGCGAGAGTTATAGCTTTTAAGCTTCTTAATTATATAGTATCTTAATATCTAGAAACTACTATAAGTTCACTCCTCCCTTAAGGTAGTATTATAATTAGAGACCCTTAATAGCCTCCCTTATAATATATTTATATACTTTTAGGTATACTAAGATATAGTTATTAATATAGAAGAAAAATAGAATCTAGCTTTTATACTAGCAGCAGTTTTCTCTAGAGATATAAGAGAACTATAAATTCCTGAGGTTCTTCTTACGATATTACTACTAAAAGATAGATAATTAGTACAGACTATATAGAGCTTTCTGAAGCTTCAAAATATTTCTCTATTTCTTATACCTTAGAGGTATTTTTATATAAATTCCTTTATTAATATTAGCGTAAATAAAAGTATTAACTATATTATACTAAAGGAGCATAAGGTTAAACTATACTATAATTACTATAAGTATCTAAGATAATATTTCTATAAGTATTACTATATAAATATTATATATATTCTTTAGTTACTAGTCTCTTTATATTATTAGGTAAGCTTTTAACTTAAGTAGTTATCTATACTTATTAAACTTATATATATAAATCCAGTAGTAACTAAGAATTATTTAACCTCTTATAGTTAGCTTATTAACCTTATTTTATAATCTTAAGATTTAGTAGCCTTATAGATATACTTCCTTAGCCTTCCTAAAACTTTATATTAGTAGGTAAAAATCTCGAAAGTTTATATTCTTTTTAGTATAGTTTAGATACTTTTTTCTACTTATAAGCTACTAGTAAGATATTAGGAGAGAAGGTAACTCTTACTAATATATATCTTAAAAACTTAAGAATTTTATATTATATAATAGTAGCTAGAATCTTCCTGAAGGTATATAAGCTTTCTCTTAACTTTATTTTAAGTTTTCTAAATTACTTAAAAGTAGTAAGTATCTCTATAAATATCTTAGAAGCTTCTTATAGATCTTCTTACTTACTTTATCTAGTAACCTTTCTATTATATACTCTAAATTATCTACCTTATTAGATTCTTCAGACTAGCTAAACTTTAAGTATTTACTAAATATAGTAACTAATTATATATAAACTTTAAGATTTTTATATACCTTATATTCCACTAGAAAAGTAACTTAAAAAGATATTTATAATATTATCTTTGTTATTCTGAAATTCTACTATATCTACCTCCCCACTTTATACTAAATAATAAATACCTTCTACAGTATTATTATAAAGCTTATAGGTTCTGGGGAGGTTAGTAGCGTAAGCTAAAACTTGAATTTAGTTTCAGTAAAACTTAATTCCTCTTAAAAGTTAGATTTCTCTTAAGTATCTTAAGTACTTATTTACTTAGTATTTAGAATAATTAAGAAAAATTATATACTTTTATTTACTTCCTTATCAATATCTTACCTTATAGCTATATCCTTTAATTACTATATAAGCTTAGTAATTCTCTTCTGCATTTCTTTAAAGTTTATCTTAAAGATTTTTAATATAAAATTCTTGAAGTTACTATTAAAGAATTTCTTCTTACTAAAAATTATATTTCTTATTATAAGAACTTCCTTTTAAAGAGGATTCCACATTTTAAAGAAGTTACTTAAAATAAAACTAACTAGAAATCCTAAAAATATTCTTAATATAAACTTCTAGCAGTAATATTACTTAAGTTAAGCTTCTTAAGTTATTATATATACTTAGTATCTATATACTTTCAGATAGAAAAAGTTTAAAGCTACTATATATATATTTCTATCTTTCCAGAAGTAATAATAAAACTACTTATATAGTATCTTTTAGCTTTAAAAAACTGAGGATATATAATTATAAGTATATATAGCAGTCTTTAGAATTCTAGGTTATAGAATAGAAGGAAGAGATATTTTAATTACTATAAACTTTATATACTTCTTAATAACTACTACTACTCTCTCTAATCTACTTCTTTAAGCTTAAGTATTTAATATAGAGAAGTTAAACTTAATATCTCTCTCTTAAATTTCTATCTAAATTACTTTATACTTCCAGATTTTATTATCTATTTTAATCTTCTTAACTAATATCTTATATATAATCTTCAGGAAGTTAAGAAACTTTCTAATAATATTTGGAAGCTTTCTTATTTTCCTTATATAAAGATAGAAATACTATATTAAGTTTATTACTTAATCTATAAAGATTATAGTAAATATATAGTTTTTATAATCCCCTTTAAAGTTATGAAAGTTTATAATAATTCTCTCTCCCAAGTTAATATACTATACTAACTTCTTCTGAACTTTTTATATTATTTAGTATATTTTTCCTTTTATATATATATTATAGTCTACTATAGAGATTACTTATAAGTTTCCAGTTATTTTAATATCTCTCGCAGAAATTAATAGGTAGTTAATTATTTTAGATTCTAGGTATTTTAGCTTTAAATACTAAAGCTTTTAAGATCTAGCTATTAGCTACCTTTATAAGGATATAATATAATTATATAGCTTATAGAGCTTAGGAGGTTTATATAGTAGTATTTAATCTAAAGATATCTAGAAGGATACCTCCTTAAGAAGATTATAGTTTAGTATATATTACCTATTTATAATTTTAAGACAGTAGAGGTAGCTTCTATCTACCTTTTAAATATAGTTATTATCTAGATTCTAATTTTATTATAATTTATACTTACAAAGCTTCCTAAGTAATATTAAGTTACTTATAAGGTTAGAATATAATATAGTATTAAATAAACGCAGTTTTATAAGGTCTTAGAGGCTTTATATTATTATCTCTATATTACTATAACCTTCTATAGTAATCTTCTAAGTAGTAGCCTGAAGGTAGTTACCTATTACAGTTTCTAAGAGTATTTAAAACTATTTAGTATTATTGAGAATAAATATTATTAATTCTGAATCTAAAATTATAGATTTTATAAGGATATAGAGTTTATTTAAAATTATTAAGGTTATAGTAGTTTTTCTGCAAGAGTGTTTATATAGTTAAAATCTTAAAGTTAAGTTTATAACCTTCCTTATATATATTATAAATTCTTTATTAAACTTTATCCTTCTATTTATAATTTCTAGATATTTAGGCTGAATTTTCAGGTAGAGTATCTAAGCTACTTATTAATATAGAAGTATCTTAAGAGAGGATATTATAGCTAATATATCTTATAGCTAAAGCTTCCCTTTAACTCATAATCCTCCTTACTATTAGATTCTTATTTATAGTATTTACCTATATATTAATTAGAAGCTTCTCTACCTTATTAAGTTTAGCTTTAATTTTAGCTTCTTAATATAGTAGGGAAACTCTCTTAAGCTTCTTTATTATTATTAGAAGTATTTATAAAGCTAAAAGCTTCTCTTACGAATCTACTTTAAGTTAAAGTAATATCTAATTCTAAAAGAAAAAGCTAAATATACCTTATAATTTTAACTACTATTAGAATACTATTATAGACTTTAGGAGAGACTAAAACTTAATATAAGAGAACTTATAATTTAATATAGCTACCTTTTAGTTTTTTATGTATTCTGGAAATTAAATTAGACGTTTATAAGAATTTAGTATTTTTATATTAAGATACTTATAGATTACTTTCTTCTAATAAGTAACTTAAACCTTAATATTACTTCTTAAGTTTAGCTTCTTTCTTATAAGTTTAGTAAGAGTTACTATATTTTTTATAATTACTTCTATCTATCTCTTAATCTTACTATAATCTATATAGCTTTTAAGCTTTAATAACTAGATATTAAAGCTTCCTATAATATTATAAAGATATTTAAGAAGTTAGAAGAAATAATATTTCTAATATATTCTTATACTATCTATATTCCTTTTATACTCTTATAATATATTTTTACCTAAAAGGTATATTTAGAGTATCTTTTCTTATATAAAACTATATTTTCAGTTAAGAAGTATTTAAAAGCTATAATCTATAGAATATTACTTTCTATATCCAGAATTATTATATAGTCTTCCACTTTAGAGATTATAGTTTAAGATAAGTTTAAAGTATATCAAAAATATCTAAATCTTAATAGGTAATTAGAAATCTCTAGAATTACTAATTTAGTAGTAAGCAATTTATATTTAGTATTTAAAATATCTGAAACTACTTTATTATAGGTTTCAGAGTTTATAAAATCCTAAAAACTATAGGAATAATATAGAAATTTAATTTAGTTAATCTAGAGAATCTAGTTCTTAAAGTTACGTAGAATAATCTTTCTAGTAGAGATAAATATTACTTCTTAGGTTCTTAAAAAGTTTTAAATAGTTATAAAATAGCTAGTATAGTATATAAAAATCTTAATTATCAAATTAATTATATTATATTATTAAGACCAAAAATAGCGTATAAGATGATAGATATACTATATACCTCTCGGGAGTATATAAATATGCTTCCGTAAGGTATATACTAGAGGTATATCTCTCTCAATCTGACAACATATCTCCAAGCAACAACAATAAGAAGGCGGTGGCACTAAGAGCGCTGGAGACGCTCAAGGGCCACATTCAGAGTCTCTCTACCTTTCGGAATATTCAAAAGGGCCGGGGGAGGCTGTTTTCAGACGGTGGAGGCTATTTAGAATTATTACTTTCACATAAATAACAAGCTTTAACCCTAAAGGGCTTGAAGGCCCTGTTGCCCTCGCCTATAGTCTGTTTACCTATAGCTTAACAACCTATTACCTTCGCTCTAAATAGTTATTTAAATACTTTTATATTTAGATAAATCACTAGGAATACCTTCATTAAGACGTAAGATAACCCTTACGCCTGGGGAGGTATATAATAAAATATAGAGCTATATTAACTATATATAGCTATAGTCTAAAAGCTACGTTTCAAGGGTTTAAATACCCCGTATATCCCGCATTTTAGCTATAAGAATACAAGCTATTTTGCTTCCTCACAAACCCTCCGTATGGTGCAAAAAGGCCTCTCCAGGGGCCTCCACTTTATTCTCACATATTATTAATAGTATTCTTGACCTCCTTTTTAATTAACTTCTTGAAAAGTAGATTAAATATTATAATTATACTTGTTACGTAGAAAGTAAGTAAGAATATTAAATCTAATTACTTCTTAGCTGTAATATATACTATAAAATAAGGTTTTTAGTGGAACTATAGAGGTAGTAAGCTAACTATATATCTAAAAATTATAAAACTTAAAATTGCTAGTTAAATCTGAAGTATATAAGTTAGAAGTAGTATATTATTAACTACTAAAAGAGGGAGAATATTATTATCTTTTAAGTTAGAAGTAATATAAAGTGTTAGCTATATATTTTGAGTTTTAGGGATAGTTACAGATAAAGTTAAGGTAGCTATAAAAAACTATAGATTTCTGTCTACTATTAGGTTACTTAGAGGTTCTTAATCCAGCTGAAAGTTAGTATATAAAGCTATAAGTACTAGCTCTCATAAAGTTATAATTACTACTACGTTATTATTAATCTCTTATTTATCGCCTTTAAAATACTATCTTATAGCTATTAATTAAAATTCTTAAAAGCTATAAGGTAGCTGAAAAATATAAATCTCACTATAGGTAGTAATAAGAGAATATAACTTTTACTAGCTTTTTTTCTCTTACTATATATATATAAAAGTCTGAAGCGGAAAGGTTATTACGTAAGAGGTATTAAAGCTATTATATATCACTAAAATAGTATTAATAGTATATTTAGTATACTTATAGTAAACCTTCTCCACAGTTTTATATATAACTTAAGTCTAGATAATAATATCCAGAGAGGAAGCTAAATCTTCCATGAGGTATACATATACTCTAAAAATAAATGATGTAAGTATAAAACTATTCTGACTAGTAGTATTATTAATTACTTTATATACTACCTAAAAGGGTACCTCTTAAATGGTAGTGGGAAGCTTTATATAATAAATCTTAAATATATAGTAGAGAAATATATAGTAATGTTCCACTTTATTAATACTATTATATACCTTCATAAGTATAAGATAAACTATTAATCCTATAGTTTTTACTTCTAATTTAAAGTCTTTAGATTAAAAGGTTATACTTATATTAATAGTAATAAAATTAGGAGGACTTTAGTATATATTAATCTAATATACGTTAAGAGCCTCCTATATCACTTTCGCTAAGATATTAAGTAAATATTAAGTAGTCTTAAATATTATAGTAATATTAATAATATAAAGTATATTATAGTTATTAATATAGATAATATTAATAATAACCTTGAAGTTAAAGTTAGTATTATCTTAAATAGTAAATTAGAAATAGAATAGAAAAATATTATATATTTAGTAGTAGTAGTAATATTTCTTAAGAGCCTTAAGAGTATATTATTAAACTGGATATTTTACTTTATTAAGAATATTATAAAGATACATTACAGCTGGGTGTTTAAAATAGTAGTAGAGTTTCTATATCTCTACCTCTGTGAGATATATAGAGGTAATTATTCTCTCTTTATTAAGAAGTATTTATGGATATTCCTATTTTTCAATAATAGGTATAATCTTTTTACCCTAGTGGAACTTATTATAAATATTATTAAATATAATATCAAGGGAATCTATATCTATAAGGTAGAGGAGGAAGGCTATATTATAAGGAATAATATAAAATATAATAATATTCAGTAGTATAAATATATCTACTACTCTAAATATTATAGTAAAGGTAGCTTCTCTAAAATATATTATAACTAATTTACCTTATATAGACGTAGAAACAATAGAGAAGATATCTAACTACTTTAATATAGTAAACTAGAAGTATTTAGTAGTTAAGAAGTTAGTAGTATCTAAGTTAAGTAGAATACCTTAAAATACTATACTTAAGTAGTAGCCTTTAAGTATAAAAATATATATTGAAGTAGTAATACTATCTATATATTCACTACTAATAGTAATGCTTTTAGTAAGAATATAGATTATTATTTAATCTTAAAGGGTTCTAATAATTTTACCTCTATCTAACTTAATAAATCTCTCACTATAAAATAATATAAAATACAATTCTAAAATACCTCTAGTAAAAATATTCTCCTTAAGGTTAATTTCTACTTAGTATTATATAATAATATTATCTTTGACCTTAGTGGTTACTTTCAGCTACATACGTCAAGCTCTAGCCTCACTGAAGCTCTCGCTATATAGATTATTACTATAAGGTCTTCCTCTGCTGTAGGATTGAATATTATAACTAGGGGTATAATTATCTATAATAATAGGTAATTTTATTACTATTTAAACTACTTATAAGCTAGTATTAGCATAAATACTATTACTAGGTAACTTTTACAGTTAGAACCATATATAGAGTAAAGAGCTTAGATACTACTATAGATATAAAGTAAAAGTAACTAAATAATATTATCTTCAGTATTAATAACTAGTAGAATCTTAAAACTATCACTATTAAGGTTTTTAATATTTTTATAGCTGATAAGTAGAGTATTTCAAAAAATATAAATACAATAAATACAAATACATATATTTGTATTTACTCCACAATTACAATAAATACAAATACATATATTTGTATTTGTATTTTTTAAAAATGAAATACAATACAAATATAAATATATGTGATATATTTGTATTCTTTATACTCAAATACAAATTACAAATTTTATATATTATATAAAGTTTAAATTAGGGTTTTATATAGCTAAGATGTAGTATTGTGAAACTAAATACCTTTTACCTACAGCTAATTTCTATAATTTTATAAATATTCTCAAAGTTAAATAATAATAAAGATTAATAGTAATATTTTATATAGAGATTTTAAATCTATACTCACTATAGTAGTAATATCTTACTCTATTAAAATCTAGATATAATATTTATACTATACCTTCTCTTATATATTAAGTAGTATAGTGAAAAGTTATTCTGATACTATATTAATATATATATTTATATCAAAATATATTTACTATATATAATATATTATAGGATATTCTAGTAATTTATACTATTTTACCACTATTAAAAGTATAATATAAAAGTTTATTCAAATAGTCTAAACTATATATATAATATTTAGTTAGTTACTTTTGCTTTATACTTATAGTGGTATTTAAGCTCTTCACTCTATATATAGTTCTAACTGTGAAATCTACCTAGTAATAGTATTTATACTAATACTAGCTTATAACTAGTTTAAATAGTAATAGAATTACCTATTATTATAGATAATTATACCTCTAGTTGTAATATTCAACCCTATGGGGGAGTGGGAGAGCTGAAGTTATACTTCAGGAAGTAATATATCCACTGATAGTCGCAATAGAGAGCAAACTATCAGCCCCTCCTATATATAAGATTTATATTTAATAAAAACATACTATATTAATTAGTTTAAAATATAAATATAATTTGTATTGAATTACAAAAACTACAAATATAAATATAGATTTCTATATTTATATTACAAATATATTTATTTTTTAAAAATACAAATATATTATAAATATATATAATATATTTGTATTTTGTATTTGTATTGTATTTTGTATTTATTCTTAATACTCTGCTTATAAGGAAAGTTTAGTATACTACTAAAGAGTATACCTTAAGGTCAATAGTTAACTTATACCTATTAAATAAGGTGCACCTCTCCTCAAAAGTATATTTTATAGACTAATAACTACATTTGCTATATATATAGTATTTTACATTAGTATAACTATATATAGATATTAAAAGTAAGTAATAGCCACTTAGAGCGTAAAACTATATATATATAGAAATATAATTACAGTCTTAAGAATTACCATAAAGTAAGTTATATATATAGTTAGTCTAAAATTAGTCTCTAGCTACCCTCTAGTAGTTATTGTTATTATCTTATATAGATTATACTTTTTAGATTACTAAAATATTACTTATAGTGAATTATAATTAGTTAAAGAGACTCTAGAAGGTTACTATATAGTTAAAGAGAGCTAACTAGTATTCTAATATACTATAGTATATACTTATAAGCTAGAGGTAGAGAATATTATTTATTTAGATCTTAGTAGAGAAGGTTTTTTTAGATATATATAAGTTTTAAGATTAGAAGTTTTTATGTTTCCTTTTTATTCTTATTAGGATTTTTAGTAATAATACTCTAAAGAGTAATATTTTACTAGTTAGAAAAGTAAAACTATTAATTCTTATTATTCTTAAAGTAATCCTTTACTTATTAGACTATTTTATTAAATATAAGGTTAACAGTTAAGTTACTTAAGTAATTAGAATAAAACTTAAGGATATTATCTTTAAATATAATTGAAAATCGTCTCACTTATATATACTATAGAATACTAAACTTAAAGTAGTAATTATAGAAGATATAAATATTTAACTTAGGAATATTACAGAAATCTTTACTATATTCTATATTTTCATTATATAATTTAGTGAGGTCTATAGTATACTTAATAGATATATTATTAAAAGGAGTAACAATAGTAATATATAGAGAATATTTATAATATTTAAGTTAGTCTTAACTGTAGTTTTAGTAATCCTCTTAATACTAGAGGGACTCTAAGATAGAGAAATAAGAAGCTAGTGAGACTAATAGTTATAATAGAGATCTCTCATCTAAAGTTATATATATATAAACTAGTGAGTTTAGTAGTAAGTATATCTCTTTAACTACTTATAGTAAGAGTATTACTAAAACTATATTTTCAACTTTAGGTTAAATATTATAGAGAAGTAATATAAAATCTAACTTAACTATTATAAGGTTATTAGTTCACTCTGGAAACTTCTTAAAGTTAATACTGGAAGTATTATATTATATATAAACCTTGATAATTTCTTTATAAATCTATAATATAAACTTCTCTTATTAGGTAAACTAGTATAAAATAGAGAAGGTTTAGTTACTATTTATATTGACTTCAATATTATAAGCTATAAGGATATCTCTAAAGTAGTAGTTAATATTTAGACTAGTAAGTTACTAAATCTCTATAAACTACCCTTCAAAATTACTTTTAAATATCTAAAAAGATTCTAAATTATAGAAGTTTATATGAAGATAAAAAGCTACATAGTATACTATATAAGTAGAGACTATTGATAAATCTTCCTTTATAATATTATTATATTTGAAATTATAGAATTAGCTGAATAATACTATATTTATATATTAGTAAACTCTTATTAATATTAAGATACCTACCAGTAAAGTTATTATAAGTATAAGAATACCTGGAGTAGGTATCTTACCTACAAAAGTTAATTTAGATATTGTTATAGAAGCTAAAGATATATAAAATAAGAGAGAATTATTAATATTACTAAATCTATATAGAGAGAGGTAGGAAAACAAATTTCAAGAGGCTATATAAGTCTCTCAAAAAGTTTAAATTAGAGATATTATTTATTTCCAGTACTAAAGAGGTTTAGTAAGACTTAAAAGAAGTTATTATATTTACTAAATATACTCTAATTATTAATACTAAGAGCCTAACTTAAATCTCAGTAGAGCTATAGGAAGTATCTTAATCTAACTATAGTGAGAGCCTAACTTAAATCTGAAAACAGTCTCTTTAAGAGGTTAGTATATAATTCAGAGGCTTCTAGTAAGATCCTAAAGTAGGAAAGGTCTAAAGTATCTAAGTAATAAATCTCACAATCTTTCACCTTATATAAACTTTAAATATAAAGTTTTATAATTACTTCTTGTAATATAATAAGCCTTACTGATCTATAATATAGTAGTATAATAGTTAGGTTAACTACTAATTAGTATTAATTTCATTATTAGAATTATTAGAATTATTATATATAATCTTATTATATAAATATAAACTAGTATTCTAGTTTTGAGTTATTATTTTTACTATATTATGTAGCGTATAATATTATATAAGGTTCTAGATCTACAGTTTAGTAATTACTTACTAATTACTATACTACTAAACTACAGCTAGTATTAGATACTTAGTATCTATAGCCAGTAGGCTATAGAGAGTATACTACTATATATATAGTAGTATATATAGTTACTATATACCCTATAGTATAGCGTAACTAAGATATATAAACTATCTTTATATTATTATAAAATATCTCTATATATTAGTTACACTATACTATAGGGTATACAGTAACTATATACAATACTATATGTATAGCAGTATACTCTCTATAGCCTACTAGCTATAGATGCTTAGTATCTAGCGTCAGCTATAACTAAATAGCATAGTAATTAGTAAGCAATTACTGTACTGTAGATCTAGAGTTTTATATAACACTATATACTATATAATATAGTAATAATAATAATTAATTACCAGAATACTAGTTTATATCTATATAATAAGATTATATATAGTATATAATTATCCTAATTATTAAATTAACACTAATTAGTAGTTAATCTAACTATTATATATAAGAGTATAGCTAAAAGCCTAGGCAAGGAAAGGGCAAACAGTAAAAAATAGGTCTCTATAAGTTATAAGATTTCAACTTAGTAGGCTAACTAGTAGTAGCTATAAAAGGACTTTATCCTATAGAGACCCTATAGCCTTAAGCCTCCATTTAATCACATAATCCTAGCTATCCCAGCTCTCCATACAAGCTATAGGGGACCATATCCTTACAATTATCCCCCCCTTCAGAGACCTTAGCCTCCAAAACCTGTAAATACCACATAGCTGCATGTTTCAATATATAACTTCGCCAACCGTTCGCCAGTAGCTTAGAGTTTAGAGATAAAATAACAGTTAAAATAACAGTTAAAATAATAGTTAAGATAATGGTTAAGATAACAGTTAAAATAACAGACTTTTTAGTAATTAAAAACAGATATTTAAAACTATAAATATATTAATCTATAATATTCCCACAGATATATTAACCTGTAAGGTTAGTAATTCCTTAGTGGGGCCTCCCTATAAATATATTAACCTAGAGGCTTCAGTATATTAACTAAACATCTTAAGGTAATTACCAGAATATCTAACCCCTTTAGTATATTAACTAGATATCTTTTAGGTGAAACCTTAGAGTATCTAGCTTCTTCCTATATACTATAAGGTATCCTACAGCAGATTAGGTATATAAGGCTTCCTATAGTTAATTAGACTACTGAGGTATTAGTATATATTCGCCAGTTATTTAGCTTCCGCAAGGGGACTACTACTACTATATATTACCCTAGGGCTCTTTAGTAGTAAGTTTTTAGCTTCAGTAGTTAGGTAGTTATAGTAGACTCTTATAGAGTAGCTAGGTTTCTAGCAGAATATATAAAACTTATTTTAGTAATAAATAGCTATTAAATAACCTAACTTACTATAGACCTTATATATTTAAACCTTAAAGTGGAGCCTCTTAGCTAAAGTTAACTTATTAACTATTTTACAGTATATATATACTAACCTAGCAGCAGTATTATAGCTAGTAGCCTTTCTAATAATACTACTTAAAGTCTCCTCATAAAGCTATAATATCTCCCAGAAGTACTTAGCTGCTAAAATTATAGTTTTCAGTAGCTAGTTATTAAACTTCTAATATTATAGATATCTCTATATTTTAGTCTTAAGATAGTAGAAAAAGGTGAATATATAAGCTCTCAAAACTTTAATAGAGATATCTTAAATATAGTAAAGTACTAACTATTTAGTATAGAATTTTAGTAGTAATTAGCCTATATACTAAAGTATATAGAGTATACTATAGAAGTGTAATTCTTATAAGGTAGAGTTAGTTAATAAGTAGTAAGTAAATACCGTAAAATCAGCTTATAAAAGGTCTAGTAGTAGTATATAATAATAGTTACGTAATTAGGTTTATAAGCTATATAATAGTTTAGTTATAACCTACTGAATCTTTTATACCTCTAAAGCTTCTAGCTATAGAATATAGCTATCTTAAATTACTATTAGCTAATTCTTAATTTCATATAGGATAGTATCCTTATAAAGAAGGCTGTAGGGGTAACTAGGAGGTCTTAAGTAGTCTTAATATTTATAAGCTACTGAGGAGGCTATTAACAGCATTAGGCTTACCGATAGTATACCGTTAGATATCCAGTCTATTTTAACCTCTATAAATAAAGACTATTATTCAAGAAGGTATATAAATGTTATAATAGTTACTATTACTATACTGGTAGCTATATTACTTATATTACTGGTAGCTATATTACTTATATTACTAGTAGCTATATTACTTATATTACTAGCAGCTGGATTACTTATTTTAGCTACTAATATTAATATAGCTAGTATAGGGATTACTATATACTTGCCAGAGGGTATATTTTCAGAAAGTGTATCTTTAGAGGGTGTATTTTCAGAGACTATATTTTCAGAAGCTAAATTTTCAGAAGCTATAACTTAGGGCGTTATTATTCTTAATATAGTCGCTAAGTGGTTAGTAGGTATAGTTATTCTTTATATAGATGCTAATTGGTTGGCAGACGTTTATTATAGAGCTATTACTGAAACCTCAGTCTTACTTCCTCTAAGAGGTAGAAGTTGAAAAATTATAAGAATATAGCTAAAAGCTTAAGTAAGGGAAAGGTAAATAGTAAAAGGTAGATCTCTATAGGTTATAAGATTTCAACTTAGTAAGCTAACTAGTAGTAGCTATAAGAGGGTTTTATCCTATAGAGACTCTGTAGCCCTAAGCCTCTATTTAATTATATAATCCTAACTATTCCAGCTCTCTATATAGACTATAGGGAACTATATCCTTATATTATATTATCATACTACAGATTAGTAAGGTTTATTATACCAAAAAAAGTAATTATAAAACCTTACGCTTAAAGTTTATATAAAGTGAAAAATTATAAGATTATTACTTAGATATCTTAAATCCTCCCCACTTAGCAACCCTACTAGAAACTTTTAAATCTGCATACTAATCTCTTAAGGAGATTATTATTAAGACTTAAATTAGACTTTTATTATAGTTAAATTAAGGTCTTTTCCACAGCTTTACTAAAACTTAAGTTAGGCTTTCAGTATTAATAACTAAAATATATTCAGCTAACATAATAATCACTTTT
This sequence comes from Colletotrichum lindemuthianum, assembly GCA_001693025.2. Lineage (NCBI taxonomy): Eukaryota > Fungi > Ascomycota > Sordariomycetes > Glomerellales > Glomerellaceae > Colletotrichum > Colletotrichum lindemuthianum. The sequence goes on along the minus strand of MASP02000958.1, from coordinate 31,189 downwards.
AAGCTTTATTAGACTTTTAGTATTAGAGATTTATAGTATCTCTAATCTTAACCTCTTAAGAGATCAATATAGCCTCTTGAAAACTCTTTCTCTATTCTTCTCTATATAGATCCACCTAAATTAATAATTCTCCCTTACCCTATATATCTCTAGCCCTCACGATAATATATAATATAGCCTCTAAGGCTGAAATATTCTCGTTAAATATTACTACCTCTATAATAATAACCTATATAGATATTATTATACCTGCAAAAATCTCTTACTATTTAGATATTAAGCTGTTTAGTAAAATCTAAGATATTAACTATATTAATATTATACTGAATAACGCTACGTAAGTCTCCAACTATATTGCCTACTAAATAGCTTCATATAAAAAGTTGGAAATATATAGCTAAAAGCTTTTTCAAATATTCCAGAGTGATTTTGAGGATTAGCCTGAGATAATATAGTAACTCAGCTATATAATAGTTATATATCACTTTAGAGACTACTTTATAAATTATAGAGTTAAGATTCTAATAACTAGCAACCATATTTATATTTACGTTTAGCTACTTACCTATTAAGAAGACTTTAATATATAAACCCTTAAAAATATTATAGAGATTAGTAAGTAATATCTAACCTTTACGATTAACTTTAAGTACTTTCCTAATCTTTTTAATAATATAATATCTACTAAATAGTATTCTACATTATCCTCCTATAAAGTTAAACCTAAGGCTGAAAATATAATACTAACAGTACTCTTACTATAAGAGGTTAAGAGAAGATACTTACAGCTAATATAGGTAGCCTTATACTTATAGAGTAAGATAAGAGACCTCTACTGTAAACGTTAGTTTTACTAGCTTTCTATTTAACTATCTTAAAGCTTTTTTGATATTAAGAGGATTATTAAGACTACAGCTGAAACTAACTTAGGTATTATAAATATTCCTTATATATTACTACTGCTACTCCTTTTAATATCATATCCGCTAAGTATACTATAAACCTCACGAAGTTATATAGTAAGAATATAAAATATAGTAGAAATTTATATAATATCCTTAAGTTGAAAATCTATATTTTTTATAATTACTACTTCAAGCTTAGTATCCTATAATATATATAAATAAAGCTTTTTCTAATTATACTTTAAGATAATATTCTTAAGTTTTACTTTAATTACTTAAGTATCTTAAATATTAACCTTATATTTAACTAAATAGTCTAATAGATTATAAATTACTTTAAAAATAATAAGAATTGGTAACTTTACTTTTCTAACTGGTAAAATACTACCTTTTAAAGTGTTTTTACTGAGAATCCTAATAAAGATAGAAAGTAGACTTTTAAGCTTCTAAGCTTAAAGTTTATATATATCTAAAAAGCTTTCCCTACTAAAATCTAAATAGATAATATTCTCTACCTCTAGCTTATAAGTATATACTATAGTATATTAGAATACTAATTAGGTTTCTTCAGCCTTATAGTAACCTTTCAGAATCTCTATAATTAGTTAAAATCTACTATAAGTAATATCTTATTAATCTAAAAGGTATAATATATATAAGATAGTAAAGATAACTACCAGAAGGTAGCTAGAAATCAGTTTTAGACTAACTATATAAATAATTTACCTTAAGGTAACTTTTAAGATTATAGTTATACCTCTATATATATATAGCTTTACGCTCTAGATAGCTATTATCTACCTCTAATATCTATATATAACTATACTAATTATAAATACTATATATATAGTAAATCTGGTTATTAGTTTATAAAGTATACTCTTAAGGAGAGATATACTTTATTTAATAAGTATAAGTTAACTATTAACTTTAAGATATACTTTATAGTAGTATACTAAGTTTTCCTTATAAGCTATAAAGATATTAATAACTTTAATAATAATAATCTTAACAATCTACCTAAAGTTAATATTAATAAAGATATTATTATATAATACTAAATAGATATTAACTTTAAGGAAAGCTACTTTATAAAATCTACCTTAGAGATATTTTTTATATTATTCGATAGTAAGAAGTTTATTACTTTAGATAGAGGTAAAATTACTAGAATTTTTTGAGATTAGATAGTAGTCTATATTCTTACTAAAAATATTACTACTAGTAGCAAACTTATAGATAATATTACTACTTCTATATATATCTTTATACTTAAAGGCTACTATTTAAATATTATATTTTAAGGTTTTCTATTTAACTTGGATACTGCCAGCTTTTTAATTATTAGATACTTCTAGTTTGCTATAGTAAAATAATTAGTTATCCTCTCTATTATCTTTATACCTCTATAAGATAAACTAATTATAATATATTTTAAAGAAACTACCTCTATTATAATACTTAGAATAGTTAATATCCCTATACTACTTAACGTTATAATATTTTATATAGTTTCTTATAATATATTCTTCTTTCTCTATCTTATAGATATAGATTATCTTAGTATTATATTTAATAATATCTATAATAAGCTCCACTAGAGTAAAAAGATTATACTTCTTATTTAAAAATAGAGGTATCTATAAATACTTCTTAATAAAGAAAGAATAATTACTTTTATATACCTTATAGAGATAGAGATATAGAGACTTTACTGCCACTTTAGATATCTAGCTATAATATACCTCTATAATATTCTTAATAAGGTAGGTTATCTAGTTAAATAGTATACTCTTAAAGCTTTTAAGAGGTACTACTACTACTATTAAATATATAGTGTAGCTTCCTTATATTTCCAATTTTCTATTTAGAGTAATATTAACTTTAATTTTAAGATTATTATTAATATTATCTATATTAATAACTATAATATACTTTATATATCCTATTTGACGTAGTGGTTTAACGTCTGGCTGGTATTTACTATTTCAGTAAGTATAGTAGGTTCGAATCCTGCGACAGGCAACCGCAACTAGTGGTTATAGTATACCTTCCAGTTGTGAAACTAAGTATAGTAACTACTACTAGCTGGCAGCACCTACTAATAGCTATTAATAGCTAGTAACTATTAACAGCTAGCGACAGATATACTAGCTGGCAGTAAGTATTATATAATAACTAATTATAATTCTTAAAAGAAGTAACTATAATAAATATAGATCTATACTTTCCCTTTATAATAAATATATTTTCCTTATTTATTAGCTATTATATTAACTAACTATATTTGCTATTTAAGGTTTCTTCCGTTTAAATAGTTCCTTAGCTTCAGCTTATCTATAGGGTTTATTAGGTAAGAGCCGACTGTCGGGTGCAGCTACCTAAATAGAACACCGAGAGGTAATATAATTTAAATAGTTAGAGATCTTTAATATAACTAATAATAATGTACTTTATATTATTAATACTACTATAATATTTAATACTACTAAGTTTTTACTTAATATATTAGTAAAGATAATATAGAAGGCTTTTAAAGTATATTAAATTAATATATACTAAGATTCTCCCAATTGTATTACTGCTAATATAGATATAACCTTTTAATCTAAAAATTTTAAATTAGAAGTAAAAACTATAGAATTAACGGTTTATATTATATTTATTAAGGTATATAATAGTATTAGTAAAGTAGAGTATTACTATATACTTCTCTACTCTATATATAAGATTTACTATATAGAACTACTTACTGCTACTTAAGAGGTATTCTTTCAGGTGGTATATAAGGTAATTAATAATACTACTAGCCTAAATAGCTTTATATTTATACTGCTTATTTTTGAAGTATATTTATATTTTATGGAAGATTCAGCTTCCTCTCTGGATATTATTACCTAAGTTTAAGCTATATATAAAGTTATAGAGGAGGTCTACTATAAGTATACTAAGTATATTATTAGTATTATTTTAGTAATAAGTAACAGCTTTAATACTTCTTATATAATAACCTTTTTACTTTAGATTCTTATATATATATAGTAAGAGAAAAAAGACTAATAAGAGCTATATCCCCTTATTACTATCTATAGTAGAATTTATATTCTTAAGCTACTTTATAGTTTTTAAGAGTTTTACTTAATAGCTATAAAATAGTACTTTAAAGGTAATAAATAAGAGATTAATAATAATATAGTAGTAGCTATAATTTTATAAAAGTTAGTATTTATAGTTTTATATACTAACTTTCAGTTAAGCTAAGGATCTTTAAGTAACTTAATAGTAAATAGAGGCTTATAATTCTATATAACTACTTTAATTTCATCTGTAGTTATTTTTAAGATTTTGAATATATAATTAATATTTTATACTGTCTTTATCTTAAGAAATAATACTATCCTCCCTCCCTAAGTAGTTAGTAATTTACTATTTTAACTTTAAATAATTTAAATTAGGCTGATATCTTTAAATCTTATAACCTGCAGGTATATAGTTAGTTTACCACCTCTAGAGTTTAACTGAGGAGCTTATCTTATAGTATACCTTATAGCTAAAAAGTAATTAAATTTAGTATTCTTACTTACTCTTTATGTAAAAAGTATAATTATAATATCTAGCTAGATATTAAAAAAGTTAGTTAGAAATAAGGTTAAGAATATTATTAATAATAATATTATAAAGATTATTTAATATAATTCTATCCTCTATAAGAACTATAAGTATTTTAAGTTTTATATTATTAATAAAATTAAAAATAAAAATACTAATTAGATATATAAGAAATTAAGATTTATAATTTAAAGCTTTAGAGACTATAGTAAGTTTGAGATTTTAATATAATTACTAATAATCTAGTAAAGTAGCTAATAGTTAATTTTAGTTATAATTCTAACTTTCCTTAAGTATAAAGATATAATAATATAGCTTTAAGATATTATATAAATCTATATTTAAGCTAAAATAAAGCTTATAAAGTATATTATAGCTAAATTACCTATATACCTTAAAAGGTGGTATCCTCTAAACTTTATAATAATTATTATTAAGCTACTTTATAGCTTTACTGAAGCTCAAATCTACTGATAGGTAACTTACTTTATATATTATAAGAAGAAGTTATAAATAGAGACTTTAATATATAATCTATATTTTCTTATTTTATATATTTAAAATAATATCTTGAGCTTTATTAGTATATAAACTAATAATATCCTTAGCCTCTCTAATATAGTATTTTCTTACTGAGAGAATAAGAAACTTAAAAGTATTTTATTTAATATAAAGCTTAAGATTATACTTTTAGAAACTATATTCTTTATATTTTATAGAGGTATCCTATTACTCTATAGTAATTACCTCTATCTATACTAAAAATATTAAGAGTAAAAGCTAGTTCTTATTAATATATATACTATATCTAAGACGCTTAAGAAAGTATATATTAAATAATATATAAATAGTATATACTTTACCCCTATATACTAGCTAGAGGCTTTATTTAACTTCTAATATATAGTATAGAAGTAATAACCTTTAAGTAATGATACTGCTATACTAAATAAGCAGCTTAAGTAGTAAATAGAGTATTTTAATTAAGATTTTAACTTTATACTACTTAACCTCTCTAAGGTATATTTTTATACTTTTGTTAATAGCTTTTTTGCTAATAATACTAACTTTTTATTTTAATTGGAATTTATAATAAATTCAGGCTAAGAAACTATAATTAGTAATAGCTAGTTTAACTTCTATAGTAACCTTATATATTACTTATCTACTAAAAGTAAGAAAGTTACCAGAAGTATACTTACTTTAGAGATTTGTATTATAGTAGCTAATATAGATTTTATCTATATTATAGCTATATTATTTAAGAAGATCCTAAAGTATTAAAAACTTTCTTAGATTCTAACTATTATATATACTAACTTATACTTACTTTATAAATACCTTATAAAACTTAATATTACTCAAAAGAAGTATCTAATAATTAATATTATAACGTTAAGATAGTTATATAAATATTATAAGCTTTATAAGATATAGTAAACTAATAGAGATAATAATACTACTAATATCTTTATAAAAAGTATTTTAAACTATATCTTTAAGAGATTTATTAATTTAAACTATATAACTATTTTAATAGAGGGATAAGTAACTTAAATAGAATAGATAAATAGGTATTTAGATATTATTTAGGTAAAAAAATATAGATTATAAAAGATACTATTTCTTATATAAATAGATAGATACTAAAGTATATAATAAAAAGAAAAATTACTAATATTAATTATATTATACTATAGGATATATAGTAACTATATATAATACTATATATATAGTAGTATACTCTCTATAGCCTACTAGCTATAGATATTTAGCATCTAGCGTCAGCTATAGCTAAATAGTATAGTAATTAGTAAGTAATTACTATATTATAGATCTAAAGCTTCATATAGTGTTATATACCATATAATATAGTAATAATAATAACTAATTACTAGAATACTAGTTTGTATCTATACGATAAGATTACATACAGTATATAATTACCCTAGCAATTAAACTAATATTATATCTATTTTCACTTTATTATAGATATAGAATTCAAACCTACAGCCTAAAGTATATAAGACTCTTAATTATTAAATAGACTATATAGCTAAAAGGATGTAAGCCTATATAATATATAATACTAATGTAACTGTTTGTAGGCTAAAGTACCTAATCTGACAGATGTAATAATGCTTGCCTTTGGGGCTTGCACTATATTTTCGACCTGATTATGCACGCAAATTAGTAACCCTTTCCTTGCGAAACGCCAGTTCTAGGCTATCTCTAGTCTGGTGAAGTAGGCACGTGGTGGGCTTAACTAAGAAAGACCTTGATACCACCATGTAGCCATGTTATTGCCCCAATGTTTCATTTATTTACTGCTGTTCCTATGGAACCACCCTCTGACACGTACATGTATGTTGCTGAAAACAGCGCTCTGTATATCTAGTTCTGACGCCCTCCTAGCATATACTCTACAAGAGCTTGGGTACTGTGGGATTGCATGGACTGGTGTGAAATGAACGTTATTTTCTTCGCCAGCTAATCTAACGGTGCAAAGGGCCCTTGTGTGAAATGGCGGCAATCGTATATCACCAGGCTGACCGGCATAGCTTGGAGGTCAGAAGCTAATGTCGGTACAGGTAAATGTCAGAGAACATTGTTGTTGTGAGCACAGGTGCCCACTGGGAAGCAGCGAAATGGGTTCTCCGCCCAGTGTGGCTTGCTTAACCTCCCTTTGGCGTCACCAGGGCTTCTCTCAGCTGCTTATGGTTAGACGAGACCGTAGCACAAGTCAGTCCTTCATCATTCTTTTGATGAAATGCCCCGTGTTGTCTCGTTTCACATTTTCTTGGCTCGTGGTCAACGACTTTTCTGCCATTGTCACCTACAACCATGCTTTTCCCAAGCTAACACTATTCTCGACCCATCAGTCCCCTCAGCAGCTATGTAGCATGATTGTAGACAAAGATGGGGAAGTTGGTATGTCTCAGCAGAACAAGTGTCGAGTAGTCCTTTGTATGCAAGGCTGCAAAATCAGCGTCACCGCTACATCACGCGTCACCCCAAAGCCACGGCGCCTCGATGTGTGAGATCTCCACGTTGACCGAGGACTGTGCTGGCTTCAGCTGGCAAGAGAGTCATCTCCACTACCGGAATGCACCTGACGAAGTGGGAGGATATGCTTGGCCAGCGGACTTGTCACTAGGCCGCATTGTCGGCGAGCTGGAGGGCAAGTCAGGGCATATACTTGCGCCTCGTTGCCCCTGGCTGCCTCGTCAGCCTTTGACGTTTGTGAGTGTGTATCACGTCCGAGCCGCCCAATTATGAAGCGGCTGCGCATCGAACGGTCGGTTTGCTGAGCGTCCAATTTCATACCACAACGCCGCTATGTCGGCGCCACATCGACGTCCATACGGCGCGGGACTGCACCACCAGCGACACCAGTCAAGGCAACATGCTACCATAACCTGGCTACTCGATCAAAGATTTGGGTGCTCTCCAACGCACGCTTGTATACATTCATTGGCACACACGCATCCATGAAGGTATAAGTATGGCGTCGTAAACCCCTGGCTTGTAAGTTTCACTACGTCTCCATCCTCATCATCGGTTTTGTCGCAGAGCTTCTCACGCCTTACCTGTCACTGGTAGCTGCGTAATTTTGATTCATGCAAACAAGTTTATTTGGCACCACTGAGTTGTATCATGGCTCTTATTCCTACACTGACCCGCCTCCTGGGTTTAATTGGCACAGCTCAGGCGGTGTGTTCCAACCTTGCCGTCGACGACTTCTCAAGAGACTTCCCCTCGGGCCTAAACGACTTGCAGTCATGGGCGAGCGACGATCAGTCTATGGCGAGCATAGCTGTTGACAGAGGAGTTTTGTCGTTTACTCCGAAGACCGACAACTCGTCTTACTTTTACGAGACTCTCGGCTGTGTCAAGGCTGCCACCAACGGGCACGACGCCATCACTCTCACCATTAAGGGGCCCAGGGGCGCGTCCATGATGCTGGAAGTCCAGACAAAGGCATCTTGCGTAGAGTCCAGTTACAGCAGTCAATGGATCCAGATCACGGGGCTCACCGGGTCGACCCAGACCATCAGTGTGCCATTGTCTTCTTTCTCAGGGGCTAACCAAGATGCCATTTCGGCCTTCGTGTGGTCCACATACTCCCAGTATTCCCGCTTCGAATTTGGCAACATTCAATTCTCCTGCCGTGGTGCTCCAGCGTCGAGCGTATCGAGTTCCCCGGCGTCGGCAACAATACTGCCGTCGAGATCGCAGTCGCCAACAACGTCTCCGCGTTCCTCCGAAACCACAGGAAGCGGTTTCACTACCCGGGCGGTCTCGTCTTTCGGCGTCTCCGTATCGACAACCAAGTCTTTTCCATCCAGCAGCCTCAAACCCACCAGCGGGGGTTTATCCTCTTCACCGTTGGGAGCTTCCCGGTCCTCATCTTCTTCCAAAGCGTCTTCGCTGACCAGCGGGGTTCGATCGCCGTCCATCTCCAGGTCGGCCACCGTCCAGCCATCGTCAGCCCCATCAGGATGCAGCAACCTCTTGATCGATGACTGGACGTCACAGTCGAGGCTGACCTTCCTTTTCTACAACTCGATGCTGCAGCCGAGTAGCGACGACGGGACAATGAAGGAAATAGCTGTGTCGAACAACAGAGTAACGTTGACGCCCAGCGGTCAGAACTCCTATTTCTACAGTAAAACCGCGTGCACCAACGCACAAGTACGGGGATATGGTGGCATCTCCATGCGCATCAAGGCAGCCCGTGGGACAACTTTCAGTGTTCAGTTGGCGTCGTCAGCGACCTGCAGCGAGGATTCCAGCTTCGGCTTTCAGTCGTCAAAGGAGCTTGGGTGGACCTTCGATGGCACTGAAAAGCTGTACCATATCCCCTTTACGGCCTTCCCCTCGATAGATAGCTCCAAAGTCTCGTCCGTACTCTTCGCCTCGCTGTCAGCTGGCGTGACGATCGGGCCAATGGCTTTCTACTGCGGCAATGCACCCTCCGAGTTTGTCGCCAAGGCGACGACATCGACGACCGGGACAGTGGCAACTGTGCCTGCTCCCAGCAGTACTACAGCAGTCAAGATTATTGACAGTTTCGCCAGGAAAGATTCCAATGCGCTGGGATACTGGCATGGCGGCGATGTGGATACTGCCCTCACATGGGGGAGTAACAAGTTAACCATCAAAGCACCAGACGCCGATTTTGCTTTTTACACACAGCTTTCCGACAGTTGCGCCGATATGACGGCCTATGACGGCTCTTACCTACATGTGTCTTATTCTGGTAGCAACAAGTTCACCATTGCTTTGCAGCAGCATAATCAGCAGTGCAACGACGCCATCGCACCGTTCCCGGAGACGTGGGATTCGATTGAAGCTGCCCGCTACGCGACCGGTAACAATATCTACATCCCTATGTCGCACTTCAACATCGAGCGCAGGCGTGTCGTGGGCCTTGCCTTCAAGGGGTTTTACACTCGCGAGGCTGTCACCCTGAACTCAGTGCGAATTGTCTCATCCGTGCCGACTAATATTCGCATTCCGGCGAAGCTTTCGTCTGGTAACCTCGTCTTTGCCTGTAAGCGGCCCAACTCTATCGCTTTCGCCATCGACGATGGAGACCCGAAATATGCGCAGGAGGTGATGGAGATCATCAGGTCAGAAAACATTAAGGTGACCTTCTTTACCGTCGGCGCTCCCCTCCGAGACGCATCTACGAACCTCAGCACCATCTATCAGGATATGATGACACAGGGTCATCAAATGGCACTACACAGCTATACCCACCCACGCATGGAAGGCCTCCCCAACGATAACGCTATCTTCTGGGAGTACGACGAGGACGTCAAGGCAGTTTCTGATATGTTTGACGGCCTGCGCACGAGGTATTTCAGGCCACCTTTTGGCAACGAAGGAGCGCGCATGCGTCAGCAACTTGTGAAGGCAACAGGCAGCAACAATCCATATATCGTCAACTGGAACATCGATGTAGAGGATTGGCTTTGGGCTCAATCCGACACGCCCGAGAAGCAGTTGGAGTCCTTCCAAAGAGACTTGGATAAAGGCGGCAGCCTCGTGGTAATGCACTACCTCTATCCCAGTACAGTCTCGTACCTGAGGCAGTTCATTCGAAAGGCGAAGGCGACCGGCAAGCAGCTAATGAGGGTTGATCAATGCATGATGGATCCTGATGCGCCGCCTCTGTGAGGGAATAGTATCTACAGTTTGAGTATATTTAGGTTGTAGTATACATTTATGTGACAGAAGGAGCTATTTACATAGTGTTTTGGAATATATGTAATGAATAATAATTATATTACTTACTATTTCTTTACTTTTAGTTTTTACAACCTGAAGTTTTAATTTCATATCTAAAGTTTATGTTTCTGAAATTAGATACTAAATTAAAATTTAATAAATATTCTAAATTAAAGTAAGTAAAATATTCTTATTATTTAACTTAAGAAAGAAATATAATATTATTAGTTTACTTATAAGGGTGATTATATACTATATATAATCTTACTATATAAATATAAACTAAGATTTTAGTATAATATGGTTAATAAGGAAGTATGCTAGATAAGTAAGTATGCCACCTAACTACAGCCTCACTATATTTCCAACTGCTATATAATATATAAGAAATTAATTAAATTCAAACTAATTAAAATCCTCCTCTTTAGATATTTCTTCAGTAAATTAATATATTTATATATTATAATTAGTATTCCTATAGATACTATATTACTATTAGTTTATCTTTATCCTCAGTTAGTAACTACTATTCTAATATATTTCCTCCTTAATCTAAATTATAGCCTCTTTCTGTAATTAAAGATCCTCTATTTTAGCTATAGTAAGATTTCCTTCTTATTTAATATATTTTTTCTTATCCTTCTAATATCTACTAAGTAGATTATTCTCCTCTTAAAGAATCTGAACTTTAAACTTCAATAAAGTAATCTAATATATAAGTCTATATACTCTTTTTAATAAATATTTTATAATTTTAATAATTAAAGTTAGTAAGTTATTTTAATAGTAGAAAATTCTCCTCTTAATAAATTTAGATTAAAAAGATATTTCTATTAGGTTATTTAGTATCTAAGAAATTTATATAGAGAATATTATTAGAAGGAACCCTAAAGATATTAAAATATATAACTTAATATTAAGCTTTAATAATATACTTTCTATATTTAGAGGAATAAACCTAGTTTCTCTAAAATCTCTCTAGATATTTTTAACTATAAAAACTTATATAAAAACCTTATAAATATAGAGAAAAAGTCTTCCTTTATAAAAAAGATTTTACTTTAGTATATCTTATCCTTAATTTATTAATTATATACTTTCTTTAGTAACCTAAAATATCTAATATCTAAAAGCTGAAGTAAATAAGAGAAATAAGCTAATATATAAAGTATAATAATATTATTTTCCTTATAATATATTTTAAAGTTAGCTATATAGTAATTTTTATAACTATTAATAATAAGGAGATAATATCTACTACTTATATATAGTTTTATATACTAATTAAAATACTAAAGTTAATTTAGATCTCTTTTATTTATTATCTATCTATTTTTAGATATTATAATAACCTAGTTATATAAAAAACCTATTTTTATATATTAAGTAGAAAGATAATATTAGCCTATAATAATAATATATAGTAGAATACTATAGCCTATTAAACTAATAGCCTAAATAACTATAATTTATTTATAATTACCAGACTATGTTACTTTTATATTTAAACACCTTTCTATATTTATAATAACTATTCTAGATATAATCTAGCTTATTATAAAGTTAGTCTTATTAAAGTTATAAATATTAGAATCTATAATATTATATTTTATAATTATATTTACTATAAGCTAAAACTATATATTTATTATATCTAGATCTTTATATTAAATTTTATTATAGTTATACTTACGAAAAAAGTATATCTGAAGCTATAGTTATTACTTAATAAAGTTTAAAGTCTAATACTTCCTAATAGGGGGTATATTATAGTTAGTAAATAATAAATTAGCTATATCTTCTATATTATTAATAGAGGAAGGAAATAATTAGGAATTTAGATTAAGAATATACTTAATTAGCTTCTCCTCTTTAAGTTTAGTTAATTTCCATAAATTAGGTATAATATTATATTATAATAAAATACCTTTTAATCTGTATATTAATACATTACAACTAATTAAGTAGATTTTTACTATAGCCTGGATACTAAGTTTAGAGTCTCTCTGAATAGTTTATTAGGCTAGCTGTACCTATACTTTATTTTTTGTTAATTATATTATTCTTAGGAGAGTAATTAAATGTAAGGTTAAAGTGGTTATATAGACGCAGTTAGGTGGCGCACTCGCTTGTCTGGCGCACTTACTTATTAACCACATTATAGTTATTATTATTACTATATTATATAATATATAATATTATATAAAGCTCTAGATCTATAATATAGTAATTACCTACTAATTACTATACTATTTAGTTATAGCTAATACTAAATACTAAGTATCTATAATTAGTAGAATATAGAAAGTATATTATTATATATATAGTAGTATATATAGTTATCATATACTTTATAATATAATATAACTAATACTAGTAACGTTTCTTTATACTATATATCCTAATAGCTATATATTTATCTAAAATATAGTATTCTTAGTAGTCTATATTTTTCTATGTAAATAATATTTAAATATCCATTTATTTACTTTACTTAAGTTAGTTATCTTTTTATTTAAATAATTATATAGGCTAAATTAGTAGATCTCTTAAGTATATAGTTTGTAATATTTTTTTATAAATATATTAGTAATATTATTATTGTTTTTAATTTACTGTTATAAACCTAAGTTTTAAAGCTTATATAGGATACAGCTATATAGACTTTATAGAGCTACTATCTCTATAGTTTAGTGAAAAGTTTTCACTATAGGTGTAAACTCTTTAAGTTTATTATAATACTATTTAGATACTATTAGGGTATCTCTTATAACTAGCCTCTAATATTAATAAACTTTCTACTTAAGTTTAACCTAGTAGTAAATTGTAGACTAAATAGATAATATAGAAGATAATAAAAACAATAGTAGATACTGATATTATAGAATCCTTAATAGAGATTCTAATAGACTAATAGTAGATAAATCTAATTACAGATAAGAATTAAGCTTTCTAAGAGGCTTTTATATAATTCTAATAGGATTATAAAATAGTTTTACAGATTATATAGACCTTTTTTATAAAGAGGAAGTTTCTTCTAATTAGTATTTCCTTTAATAGTAATATTCTTTACTTTCCAGTATAGAAGATAATTATATAATATAAACTTAAGGTTAACTAAGTTTTGATTAGAAGACTGGAGGATATTTAGTAGTTTCTCTAAACTAACCTCTTACTAAAGGTTTAGATATAGGTCAGTAATTTCTATATAACCTAGAGGCTTTTATATAGCTGGAATATTAATATTTTCCTTTAGTATTTTACTAAACACTATAAAAACCCCCACTATAGTATTGAAATTCTTAAAAAGATATAATATCTTTAATAAGAGCTTAAGTAGATATTTATAGAGTTTTTTATTAAATTTAAATTAGTTATAAGCTAGGTAGGGGGTATACTTAGGTAGGGAATCTTTAACTAAATTATTTATAGTTAGCTTTCTTCTACTGGATTTAGATAGCTACTATTAGTTATAATATTAGCTGAATAGATTACTATACTGTAGTTTAACGTTACTATATAATTACTATAGATCTTGAGATCCTTAATATAGAGTTATGAAGCTATAAGTAACCCTAATTCTAACTATAGATAGAATTCTCAGTTAATTAGAATGGGGATATATAGATAACTAACGTAAGTATAGCTTATATTACTTTAATACTAATATAATATTACTATAATACTAGCTATTCTTACTAAGGGAGGTTAGGTAACTAGAATTTTATATCAGCTAAATCTTTATTAGCTACTATAGTGGGTGTATATAGAATCTAGTGGGTAGACTTAGTAGTTCTATAGGTTTATATATAGACTAGTGTCTATATTTACTGTAATATTAAGAACTATTTTATTACTGAATATAAGCTATATTCTATCTATCCTTCTATAATCTTAAATATTAATATTCAGGTTTTATAGCTGAATAAGAAGATTATAGATAATAAGGAAAAAGAATAACCCTCTAGAAGAGACTTTCTGGGGGGTAGAGTAATACAACTACTAGTAATACCAGTATAGTAGTAAATAAGATTAGAGAGATATAAAGCTGGATAGATAAATTACTTTTTCTAGTTTTTATATTAATAAATAATAAGTTTTTTATTTTTATTTAAATTAATAGTAGTTATAATTATTATAGAGTAGTTAGTAAGGAGTTTGTAAAGTAGTAAGATCTTACTATTATTAACTTTCTATAACTTTACTAACTAGAGATTATTCTGAATACTAGTAAGATTATAGTTATTATCAGAATAGCTAGAGTCTATATTAACCTTAATAGATAGATATCTGAAGCTTTATTCTATATTATTCTGGATATAGTATAGCTAGCTATTCTTAGGAAGCTATAATTATAATACTAAGAGGTTATTCTGAACTCTATGAGGAATAAAATAAGGATAAATATAGTAAACAGTTTTATAATATTAGCTATTAGTAATATCCTAAAGAATATATATATAGAGGGGTTTACTAACTCTATTAAGTTATTAGTAATTATATTATCTAAAATAGAAGAGAGAGATTATAAATAGATAGTTACTAACTTAATATAAATTAATATAACCCTTATTGCTATATTACTAATAACTTTAGAGTAACCAGTATCTACCTTACTGAAAATCTATATCCCTTTTATAGATCTATTTAATAAGGAAAAAGCTTTAAACTTTCCACTCTACTGGGGGATTCTTAATTACTATATATAATTTAAGAAGAATTTAGATAGAATTAAACTAAATCTACTTTAGGAACTACTTTATAATATACTATAGAAGTATTTTCTTAAAGTATAATATTAGGTTACTTACTTAATAGATAAGAGTTAGATATAAACTAGCTTCTTAACTATAGAAATATTAATCTTTCTAGTTAAAACGCTAGAAGGAAAATAGTAATTCTATATTAACTATTATATTCTTAATATTATTAGTACTTATAACTACTACTTCTTACTATTAATTAAGAAGATATTCTACTTATTATTTAACGTGAAATAGTTTATAAAAATTGATATCTATATAGCTTTCTATAAGATTTATATTATAGAGAGAAATAAATATAAGATAGCTTTCTAGATAAATTTTAGTTTATTTAAGTAACTAGTTACACCTTTTAGGTTAACTAGTATATCTACTATATTTTAGCGATATATTTATAGGATATTTTAGAGTATTCTTAATAATTTTATTATAGTGTATCTTAATAATATTCTTATTTATAGCTATAAGTTATAGGCTAATTATAAGGCTAAAGTTACTTAGGTTTTAAAGTAGCTGAAAGAGGCTTGTTTATATCTGGATCTAGAGAAATATAAGTTTTTAATATAGAAAACTAAATATTTTAGTTTTATTATTAAGGTAGGAAGGGGAATATAGTATAACTCTAAGAAAATTAAAGCTATTTAGAAGTAGAAGGTTCCTAAGAATATCTAGAGTATCTAAAACTTCCTTAGGTTTATAAACTTCTACTATAATCTAGTAAATTACTTCTTTAGTCTAATAGAGTTTCTTATATAACTAATATAGAAGGAAGTTTTATTCTAGTGGAATAAAGTTTATAAGGAGGTATTTAATATACTTAAGATTATATTTATATTAAAGCTAATTATAACTTGATAGAATCTAGAGAAACCTATAGTAGTAGAGGTAGATTATTCTAGAGTAATACTAAGGGGTTACTTATTATAAGAGGATAAAGAAAGTATTCTATAGATAGTAGCTTACTATTTAGTCTAGCTAATTTCAGTCTAGTGGAACTATATTATTTATAATAAGAAGCTATTAGTAGTTATATTATACTTACAAATATAGTTAGTAAAACTATAAAGTATAGTAGAAATTTTTATTATTCTTTCTAATTATAAGGTCTTAAACTATTTTCTAAGCCTGAAACTTATCTTTAAATATTAAGTTAGGTAGATTAAGATTTTATTAGAGTTTAGTTTTATTCTGAAGTATTACCTAAGCTACCTTATAGGATATCCAGATACTCTATTAAAGTAAGGATAAGATAATATAATTAAATTATAGTTCCTAATATAAATTCTCTACTTTTTATAGGTTAATATAGTGGATATAGTTAGATTACTTTCTATAATTTTAATTTAATAGATAGGAATAAATAGAGATAGGGAAGAGTTTATACTAGTGGTTAATAATTACTAGTGAAATACTACTAAACTACTGGATAGATATATAATATTCCAGAATACTATACTACTAATATTCTAGAACTAAAAGGTTTTAGTAATATTAATATATAAGATCTACTAGAATATAGTTTAATAGGTAGTATAGATGTTTCCCCTAAAGGTAGATATAAGGATATAGGTAGCTAACTATTTAGTAAAGTTAGATAATATACTATTATATTAAAGTAGGGTCTAGATTCCTAAGTATAAGCTACTAACTACAATAATTCTTTAAATAGTTTATAACTTTCCTATTTTAGGTTATTCTGATATTAACCTAATATTTATAATATTCTCCTAAGATTAATATTAGGATAAAATATTAAGAGATATTAAGCGATTTATTAAGGTATATAATATCTACTAGTATGTTTATAAGGATTAGAGATACTACTTGGAATCTTTATAGTTTTTTCTAATTTCTGATAGATTCTGGTTCTCAATTTCGATTAATTTTATAATGAAGTTACTTTTTATTATGGAGGATAATTCTAGGTTTCTGATAGTTATTTCTAATTAGTTTTCTAAATATATTTAGTTAGAAGCTATAATACTTATATTAGTAGAAATTTATATAAAGTATTTCTGGAATATATAATAGTATTTTTATAGTTTCCTTATATTAATTATTACTAACTGAGGGTCTAATTAGATTAGTATCTTTTAGTTAATATTATACTAGTTTATAGAAGTTAACCAACTTTTTTTAATATTATTCTATCTCTAGATAGATAATAATATAAAATAGGTAATATTTGAGATTTAAGTATTTCTATAAGTATATATTATATTTTTATAGATAGACTAATTATTATATATTATTATATACTAACTAGTATTTAATAATAGGAATATTTCTATAATTAAAGTAAATTCTCATAAGTTTCTAAATAGCTTTAAGGTAATATTTATTTTATATACTATAGTAAAGGAATTCTCTATAAACTTAAATTTAGAATACATTTTGATATTTCTTACTTACCTTAAGGAGAATATAGTTTTAGCTTAAGTTATATTAGTCTATACTTCATAGTATAATAAGATAGAAGCTAATAGAATATAATAAGTAGTAGAGAGATTTTAAGTTAGTGATAAGGTTTAGTTTTCCTTATAATATATTAAGATAAACTAGCTAAGTAAGAAATTTAACTAGGTAGTTTATAAATACTATATTATTAATATACTAAGTTTACTTAAAATTACATTAAATATTCTCTCTAGTATTTACCTAATATTCTATATTAATTCTATTAAATAGATTAAGAATATTTTCTTACTTCTATAATATTATATAGATATCGATTTTAATTCTATCTTTATTTTAATAAAGAGAGATAGTAAGATTTAGGAGGAGTATAAAATTAAGGAGATTCTTATAGTAAAGAATACTTTAGAGTAGAGAAAGAACTAAAATATACTAGTTAAATAGAGAGGCTATAATATATTAACCTGGGAATCTTTAGAGAGCCTAATTAATAATAAGGTAGTATTATATTTTAAATTATAATATAGGAATATCTTTTAAAAATAATAAACTAATATTAATTTACTAATAGTAGAAGGTTATATAGACTATAAATAGACTGTAAGATAATCTCTAAACTATATAAATAGAAAATTATAAAATTACTTTTTAATAAAAGAATTATTATTCTCCTTTTTTTTCTATTATATTTATAAATTCCTCTTTATTATCTTTATTCTCTTTATTATTATTTCTAATAGGGATAAATATAACTAACTATTAGCTGAATATTATTAGTAGGAGTGGGAGGTAGTAAGAATATAGAAGTAATAAATAGGTAAATTAGTTTTAGTAAGGTTAAGAATATAACTATAGTAGTTTTAGAGGTTAGTATAGCTACTAGAGTATATTATAGTATTCTACTAGAAAAAAGTTAGTAAGATAGTTTAGAAAAGAAAGGAAGGAAAGAGAACTTACTATTATCTATATAATACTACTGAGGCTAGTAATTACCTACTTAGAGGTAAAAATAGTAGTAGGTAGAATACTATCTTTAGCGTAGGAAGAGGAAGTAGTAGATATAGTAGTAATATAGGCGGAGGATACCTACTAGATATAATATAAGTATTTATTATAATATTAAACTATAGTGGAAAAATTAGGTAAAAAGATAATAATATAGTAACTTTTAGAGTTACCTTCCTTATTACTAGTAGGAATAATAGTAGTAATAATATAATTACTATAAGTAATTAGGTAGTTAATTTAGTAACTAGTAGTATATAACTTAGGATTAATAGTAAAAAGGTATAATTCTTATTTATATTTTAACTTTATTATTAAATATTTATAGTAGGAGTAATTCTAATTTAGAGTATAATTTTAGGTAAAGTTACTTTTATTATACTTAGAGTGATAGTTGAGATAGATAGATTTAACTACTTAGGGAGGTTAGTTCTCTTTATTTTAGAGTTATCTTTAATAATATAGCAACTATAAATATAAAAAGTAAACTTATAGGGGGGAAAGTAGTAATTAGGATTATTATTAGGGAGACTAACGTTAGTAGAAGTAGTAACTAATATAATAGAAGGAAGTAGTAATAAGAGGAAAATAGAGGTAAAATAATAGTAAATTAGTAGTATTATAGAGAATATAGCGAGAAGGTAGATAGATTATCTAAAAAAGGAAAAACATAGTTATAATATAGAAGGGAGGAGTGTATTTTATAGTTATAGAGGGGAGAGAGATTATAGTATAGAATTATTTAGGAAGTAATCTAGAGGATAGTAGTATAAATTATTTTATTAGCTAGGCTATCTGATATTAGAGGGATATATCTTTCTATTAGCTGGATTTACTTAAGTAATTAGGTAACTAACAATATAGCTATAAGGTTATTAATAATTATTATTACTATAGTAATAGAGGGAGAGTTAGTGAGGGGTATATTATAGACTTAAGCTTTAAGGTTTATATAGAATATAGTTATATATACTTTATAGAGCTACTATCCCTATAGTCTAGTGAAGAGTTTTCACTATAGATATAAACTCTTCAAGTTTATTATAATACTATTTAGATACTACTAGGGCACTTCTTATAGCTAGCCTCTAATATTTACTATATTTAATAAAACTTATAGTATTTATATAATTATCTTAATATTATAGTATTAATTATTAGATACTTCTTTTTAGTAATATTAAGCTTAATAAGGTATTTAATGAGTAAGTATAAGTTAGTATATATAGTAATTAGAATTTAAGGAAGTTTTTAATATTTAAAGATCTTCTTAAGTAATAAAGCTATAATATAGATAGAATTTATACTAGCTACTATAATATAGATCTCTAAAGTAAATATACTTTTAGTATTTGTTTTTTCTTTAGTAGTTATATAGTATATAAAGTTACTATAAAGGTTAAATTAATTATTACTAATTATAATCTTTTAGCCTAAAGCTGTTATAAATTCCAATTAAAATGAGAATTTAGTATTATTAGTAAAAACGCTATAAATAAAGATATAGAAATATATTTTAAAGAGGTTAAATAATATAAAATTAAGAGTTTAATTAAAATACTCCATTTACTACTTAAGGTACTTATTAAGTATAGTAGTATTATTACTAAAAGGTTATTATTCTTACATTATATATAAATAGTAAAATAAAGCTTCTAATTAATATATAGAAGTAAGATATATCCTATATATATACTATTTAATATATACTAGTTCAAGTATCTTAGGTATAATATATATATTAATAAGTAAAGACTTTTACTTTTAGTGTTTTTAATATAAAGAGAAGTAATTACTATAGAAGAATAAGATATCTCTATTAAAAATAAGAAGTATAGTCTCTAAAAATATATAGCTTTACCTTAATTAAAGCTTTGTTAAGTTTCTTATTCTCTTAGTAAAAAGATTTAGTATTAAAGAGACTAAGGATATTATTAGTTTATATATTCATAAAGCTATAAGTATTATTTTAAGTATTTAAGATAAAGAGATATAGGTTATATATTGATATTATTATTTATAACTATTCTTTATAATATATACAGTAACTTACTTACTAGTATATTGAAACTTTAGTAAAGCTATAAAATAGCTTAACAATAATTATTAAAACATTTAGAAGATATTACTTCCTAAGATATAAAGGTAAATTAGCTATAATATACTT
Source organism: Colletotrichum lindemuthianum (assembly GCA_001693025.2). Lineage (NCBI taxonomy): Eukaryota > Fungi > Ascomycota > Sordariomycetes > Glomerellales > Glomerellaceae > Colletotrichum > Colletotrichum lindemuthianum. The sequence continues at coordinate 10,088 of MASP02000958.1, read as the reverse complement.
TATAAGCTTTATTGTAACTTAAATATAAACCTAAGTAATACTATAAAGCTATACGTTTATATTTTTATATTAAATAGAAAATAGAATTCTAACTAAAGTTAACTATTAGTTACTCTATTAGATTATTAGTAATTATATTAAAGTCTTAAACTTATCATAATCTCCAAACTATTCAATTATAAATCTTATCTTCTTATATATCTTACTAGTATCTTTATATTTAACTTTAGTTATAATTTAAGATTCAAAATACTTATAAGTTTTATAGAGAATAGAATTATATTAAATAACCTCTATAATAGTGTTATTAGTAACACTTTTAACTTTCTTTAGAAATTAACTTCTTAAATAGTAAGTTGAATATTATAATAATATTATTCTTTATAGAAAGTAAGTAAAAGTTTTAGTTCTACTTGCTATCTAGCTATAAAGTATATTATAAAGTAAAGCTTTTAGTTAAACTCTAGAGGTAGTAAATTAACTATATACTTATAAGTTATAAAGTTGAAGTAGCCATATAGAATTATAAGTTTCTATTTACGAGTAAGATACTTATAAATAATGAATTAAACTAAGAAGTGGTATCAAAGCTATAAGTAGTAATATTAATAAAGCTAAAATTACTATATTAACATTAGAGATCTTTAATTTATCTTCAAAATATAGTTCTATAGCTATTAATTTCCCGTTTAATATAGTGGTTTAACGTCTGGCTGGCTCTTACTAGTTTAGTGAGTCTAGTAAATTTAAACTCTATAATAGGTAACTGTAACTAGTAGTTATAATATACCTTTTAGTTATAAAATTAAGTATAGTAGCTGCTACTAGCTGGTAATATCTACTAATAGTTATTAATAGCTGGTAATCATTAATACCTAATTATAAGGAAATTATAAAGATATATCAATTAAGAGAGAGGAAAAGGGGGAAGATAGAAAATCCTATTTTTACTACTTACTATTTTTATTTATTAGTATTATATAGGTAAAATTTAATTTCAGAGAGAAAGACTATTTATTAGTTAAATAAAGAAAAAAAGAAAGAAGATAGAAGGATATAAGGAAAAAAAGAAGAATATAAGGAAATTTAGAGAAACTTAAAATACTATAAATCTCTTTATTATGAAACTCTAGTAAATCTTATAATAAAAATATTTACTAAATATACTTATATAAAATATATTTAAAACTTCTTCTATAAGTTAATCTTAAAAATAAATAAATATCTAGCTACTATAATTAAGATATATTAATATAATTATTAATAAGATATTATCTTACTTTAAGTTAAATAAGAAGTTATTATTAAAATTATCTAAATAGATTAAGATATTAGTAGCTTAACTTTAAGTTAAACTTAATAATCTTTTGTTACTATTTCTATCTAAATGAATCTTACTAATTTACAGTAAATAGTAATAATAACGTTAACTACTAATTAATATTAATTTCACGAGGGGAAAATATATTATATATATTATTATATATAATATACTAATAGGGTTAAAAACATTAATATTTCTAGTATATAGCTTATAGACTATATATAAGCTAAATCTAAATACTCTAGGTAATTAGTTACTAATAACCTAATAGCTAGTAATAACTAGTAGCTAGTTATTACTAGTAGCTAGTTTCCGTTACTAAGCTATACTATATAGTTAGTATACTGTAGGGCTCCAATAGCCTTATAGCTATTATATTACCGACATTTTACCCTAACTAGTAATAGAATAGTATAGGGTTTACTAACTTTCTTTTACTTACTAAATATATATAAGAAATTAGATTGGAAAAGTTATTATATAGAAGATATTAAAATTATTATATATTACTGAAGTAATAATAATAGTATATATAATATACTTATGATAACTTTCTTCTACAGCTTTATATATAATTTAGATTTAGATAATAATATAATATTATTATTAGTATTAATATTAAGAGAGAAAGTAGAATTCTATATAAAATATAAGTTCATTTTAAAAATAAATAATATAGGTTATAAGTTATTTAACTTAGTATTATTATTCATTATCTTACATATTACCTGAAATAATATCTCTTAAATAACAATACGAAGCCTTTTATAGTAAATCTTATATATATAGTAGAGAAGTATATAGTGATATTCTATTCTACTAATATTATTATATATTATTTATTTAGTTACTTTTGCTTTATATCGATAGTAGTATCTAAGCTCTTTACTTTTTATATAGTTCTAACTGTAAATTATACCTCAGTATAGTATTTATACTAATACTAACTTATAACCAGTTTTAATAGTAATTGAAGTATCTGTTATTATAGATACCTATATCTTTCGTAATAGTATTTAATCTTATAGTAGAGGAAACTTTTATCATAATAATCTATATAGTAAAAGCCTTAGTAAGGCTAGATATTTATATATATAGCTTAAACTAACTAGTAAAATTATAAACTTAAGAACTTTTATTAATCTCTTAAAAATAAAATAAACTAAAGTATCTATAAAAACTAAATATTCTATAATATAGTTAATAAGTAAGCTGGACAGACAAGTAAGCTAGACACCTAACTGTAACTATATTATATTTCCGACCGATATATAATACCTATAAAATTAATTAAATTCAAACTAGTTAAGATCTTCTTCTTTAGATANNTTAATATATTTATATATTATAATTAGTATTCCTATAGATACTATATTACTATTAGTTTATCTCTATCCTCAGCTGGTAATTACTACTTTAGTATATTTCCTCCTTAATCTAGACTATAGCTTCTCTCTGTAATTAAAAATCCTCTATTTTAGCTATAGTAAAACTTCCTCTTTATCTAAGATATATTTTCTTAGTTTTCTAACGTCTACTAAATAGGTTATTCTCCTCTTAAAGGATCTAAACCTCAAATCTTAATAAAATAATCTAATATATAAATTTATATACTCCTTTTAATAGATACTTTATAGCTTTAATAATTAAAGTTAGTAAGTTATTTTAGAAGTGGGAGATTCTCCTCTTAATAAATTCAGACTGAGAAGATACTTCTATTAGGTTATTTAGTATCTAAGAAATCTATATAGGGAGTATTATTAGGAGGGACCCTAGAGGTATTAGAATATATAACTTAATATTAAACTTTAATAATATACTTTCTATAATAAGAGGGATAAACTTAATCTCTCTAAAACTTCCCTAGATATTTTTAACTATAAGAGCTTATATAAAAACTTTATAAAATATAAGGAAGAAGTCTTTCTTTATAATATAAATATTACTATAGTATATTTCATCCTTAATTTATTAACTATATACTTTCTTTAGTAACCTAAAATACCTAATATCTAAAAGCTAAAGTAAATAAGAAGAATAAGCTAGTATATAAAATATAATAATATTATTTTCCTTATAATATATCTTAAAGTTAGCTATATAATAATTTTTATAACTATTAATAATAAGGAGGTAATATCTACTACTTATATATAGTTTTATATACTAATTAAAATACTGAAACTAATCTAGGTTTCTTTTATTTATTATCTATCTATTTTCAGATATTATAATAATCTAGTTATATAAGAGATCTATTTCTATATACTAAATAGAGAGATGATATTACCCTAAAATAATAATATATAGTAGAATACTGTAACCTAATAAACTAATAGTCTGGATAACTATAATTTATTCTCAGTTACTAAGCTATATTATTTTCATATTTAAATACCTTTTAATACTTATTATAACTATTCTAGATATAATCTAGCTTATTATAAATTTAGTCTTATTAAAGTTATTAATATCTAAGTTTATAATATTATATTTTATAATTATATTCGCTATAAGCTGAAACTATATATTTATTATATCTAGGTCTTTATATTAAATCCTCTTATAGTTATACTTACGAAAAAAGTATATCTAGAGTTATAGTTATTACTTAATAAAGTTTAAAGTTTAGTATTTCCTAATAGGGGGTATATTACAGTTAGTAAGTAGTTAATTAGCTATATCTTCCATACTACTAATATAGGGAGGAAATAATTAGGAATCTAGATTAAGAATATACTTAACTAGCTTCTCTTCTTTAAATATAGTTAAATTCTATAAGTTAGGAATAATATTACGTTATAATAGGGTACTTTTTAGTTAAGTAGCTAAGGTTAAATATAATACTAAATAGATTTTAGCTGCAGCCTGAATACTAAGATTTAGAGTTTAATTAATAGTCTGGAAGGCTAGGGTTAATTAAGCTTCTTTATTCTGTGATATTATTATTTTATTGTGGCGTTATATAGGTTATAAGGTAGAAGATAGGTTAGTTGCAGTTGGGTGTCCAGCTTGCTTATCTATCCAGCTTACTTATCAACCACGTTAATTTGTTGCTTTTCTATATCTTTAAAACAAGATTTAAACCTTCTTTAAATCTATATAGTTACTAATAACTAAAGAGATATAAGATAGGTAAAGAGATATCTAGCTATAATTATTATAATTAAAACTATTAGTTTATTAAAATTAAGTATTATTAAACTTATTCTGGATACTATAATAAGTAAGTATCTTAGAGATATTTAAAAAGTAGTTATATAGCTATTCTATAGTCTACCATAGTTAGCTTAATATAGCAAATTATAGAATAATTATATAATTTTCTTTTAAATATCTACAGGCTGCCTGTTAATTATAATATTTAGAATAACTTCAGTAACGTCTAGTTTAATAAGCTAATAGCCTTAATTATAATAGTTATAGCTAGATATTCTTTACCTATTTTATATTTCTCTAATTACAGGTAGCTATGTAGATTTCAAGGAAGTTTTAATTTTAATATATAAATATAATATAGAAAAGTAATAAGTTATAAGATACTTAATTTTTACAGATACTTTATTTTATTCCATCTTTAAGAAGTTTATAAAGATTCTTAATTCTATAATCTTAATAGTTACTTTCAGGTATATATATTAAGTTTAAGCCTTATTAAAGCTTTTACTATATAAAGTATTACTATAAGATCTTCCTTCGCCAAAAGGTTAGATAGTATAACTGGAGGTATAATTATTTATAATAATAGATAATTTTATCATTATATAAATTAGTTATGACTTAGTATTAGCATAAATACTATTACTAAATATATCTTACAGTTAGAACTATATATAGAGTAAAGAGCTTAAATACCACTATAGGTATAAAGTAAAAGTAACTAAAAAAATAATATTAATATAAATATAAATATACTTAGTATATCTATATAATATCTAAAGCTTTAGTAATTATAATAAAATAATATCTTAAGGTATTTAGTAACTAATATAATATATTAATACCAAGATACTTTCTAATCACTAACTGGTTGCTGGAATTATTACCTCAATTAATTAAATTATGAAATAGCTAGATAATTATCTTTTTAATATCTAGAGTCCTTTTATTAATATTAATATTAATAATATTACTTAGGCCTCTTAGAAGATATCAATTTCTCTAGTTATAAAAATTATACTCTAGTTACTTTTACTTTATATTTATAATAATATCTAAGTTTTTTATTCTATATATAATTCTTACTATATGATATATGCGGCAATAGTATTCATATTAATACTAGCTTATAATTAATTTAGATAGTAATAAAACTATCTCTTATTATAAATAATTATATTTCTAGTTATAATAGTTAACCTTATAGTAGAGGAAACTCTTATAGTAAGAATCTATATAGTAAAAACCTTAGTGAAGCTTAAGTTTAATATATATAGCTAAAACTAACTATTAAGATTATAAGGTTAAGAGTTCCTACAAACCTCTTAAAGATAGAATAAAATAAAAAGCTAAAAGCTAAGTCTTTATTATCTATTACTTTTCTATATCTAAACTATTCTTAGTATTATCTTTATAATAAAACTAGAATATCCCTTAGATTTGTATAGCTATTTGCAACCAGGAAAATATAATAGTAGATTCCAAATACTTTATTATAATCTCTATAACTAGAGATAATAATATTATCTAAAAGGCTTGAGTAATATTAAAAATACTAATATTAATAAATAAACTCTTAATATTCAGAAGCATATTATCTAGCTATTCTATAATTTACTATATTAAGCTAATAATTTTAGAAAATAATTATTAATTAGATAATATTTGAATATATCATATATTATATTAGTTACTAGATATTCTGAAATATTATAACATTATAAATACTGCAATCTGAATACTATAAAGCTTTATTAAAAATATTTATATCTATATTTATATTATTTATATATTAGCTATATTTAATATATTCAATATATTGAGATTACTTACTTATAATAGTAAGCTGAATTCTGTTATATTTATATAGAGATTATAAGTTAACTTATATTAATAGTAGAGAATATTTATATTAATAGCTGGGGAGAGGCTAATAGCTTGCTTTCTATTATAACTATTAGTGGATATATTACCCCCTGAAGTATAACTTTAGTTTTTCTATTCTCCTACTAACTACTATAGCTAGTCTTAAGTTAATCTGAAGCCAAATCTCTTATAGCTATTGTAGCTAGTATTCACACTCTATATTAATCTTTTTAACAATAAATAACTAATAACTTCTTCTATATTAATCTTATATCCTTATATTCTTACGTTATATTTAATTTAAATATCTTAAGAGATTTAATTACTACTAACTATAGCTACTCTATTTAAATACTTATTATAATCTTAATATACGTAACTTTAATATTATTACTATATTCTATCCACCCTTAAGATAGACTTTTATATTTTTAATATAAAGGTTTTCTGCTATTAATATAAGCTAATTTATAAGCTTTATATAAGTATAATAGAATTTAGGTTACTTCTATTAGTAAATAATCTTAATATATTAAATATAGTTAATATATAAATAACATTTATTTAGATATAGATATTTTTAATATAGCTAGATAACATTTAAAATCTCCATAATTATATTACTATAATACTATAAAATATCTAGTAATTAATATTACTATAATATATTAATATTAGGATATTATCTAATTAATAACTAACCTCTAGATTAGTTAACTTAATATAGTGGATTATAGAATAGTTATATAATTTTCTCTTAAATATCTATAGGCTGCCTATTTATTATAGTATTTAGAATAATTTCAGTAAGACTTAATTTAATAAACTAATAACTTTAGTTATAAGAGTTATAGTTAAATATCTTTTCTATATTTCTTTAATTCTAAATAGCTATATAGATTGTAAAGGAATTTGAATTTTATTATAAAAATATAAAAACGTAATAAATTATAGAATATTCAGCTTTTACAGGCTTTTTATTTTATTCTATCTTTAAGAGGTTTATAAAGATTCTTAACCCTATGACCTTAGTGGTTACTTTCAGATATATATATTAAGCTTCAGCCTTATTAAAGCTTTTGCTAATTATTACTATAAGGTTTTCCTTCGCTATAAAGTTAAATATTATAACTAGGGGTATACTTATCTATAATAATAGGTAATTCTATTATTACTTAAACTAGTTATAAGCTAGTATTAGTATAAATACTATTACTAGGTAAATTTTACAGTTAGAATTACATATAGGGTAAAGAGCTTGAATACCACTATAGATATAAAGCAAAAGTAACTAAATAAATTAATAGCGGAACATCTTTAGATTAGAAATATAAAGTTTTATTTCGGGGGTAAGTAAAACATAGTAAGAATATTAAGATTATAAATATTAAGGTTAGAATAAGTGTTTAAATAAAGTAGTTATAGTTAGTAGTAATTAAATCTCTTAAGATATATAAATTATATATAGTGTAAGGATATAAGGACGTAAGAATATAAGGTTAATATAGAAGAAGTTATTAGTTATTTATTATCTGCAAAAAGGTTAATATGGGGCAGATATATTAGCTGCTATAGCTATAAGGAATATAAGTTTAAATTAACTTAAGGTTAACTGCAGTAGTTAGTAGAGGGGTAGAAAAGCTAGAATCATACTTTAGGAGGTAATATATCCACTAATAGTTATAATAGAAAGTAAGCTATTAGTTTATTCTATAGAAAATATAGTAGAATAATTAATATTAATTATTATATTTCTCTAATTATAAATTACTATATTGATATAGAAGTAACTATAATTTTATTATATAAGAATAAAAAGATAATATATTATAGAATATTTAGCTTTTATTTGTTTATTGTATTCTATCTTTAAGGGGTTTAAAAACAGTCTTAACTTCATAACCTTAGTGGCTATCTTTAGTTATATATATTAAGCTTTAGCTTCACTAAAGTTCTTACTATATATAGTATTACTATAAGGTTATTCTCTACTATAAAGTTAAATATTATAACTAGAAGTATAAGTATCTATAATAATAGGTAATTCTGTTACTATTGAAACTAGTTGTAAGCTTATATTAATATAAATAATATTACTAAATATATTATATGGTTAGAATTATATATAGAGTAAACAGCTTAGATGCTACTATAAGTATAAAGTAAAAGTAACCAAATATTGTTAAGTTATATAAGATATATATATAATAAGTATAAGCTTATATAAATATGTATAAAAGTAGAGGAAAGATTATTAGGAATTATATTTCATAAAACTATAGTAATAGTATAATGTTTATAGAAAGTAAGAGGTTCAGATAAGTAAGTAGTTTACCTCACTGCGACTATATAATATTTCTAACTAATAGGTAGTATTAAGAATAGTAACTTAATTAAAACTACTTAGAAACCTCTTCATTAGATATTTCTTTAATAAATTAATATATTTATATATTATAATTAGTATTTCTATAAATACTATATTATTACTAGCCTATTTTAGCTTTTAGCAAATAATTACTTCTCTAATATATTTCCTCCTTAATAGAACTTATTACCTCTCTCTATAACTCAATATTCTCTGTCTTAACTATAGTAAGATTTCCTTTTTATTTAAAATATATTTTCTTAACCTTTCTATATTAGCAAAATAGGTTATTTTCTGTCTAAAGAATTTGGATCTTAGATTTTAGTAAGGTAACTTAATATATATATTTCTATACTTCCTTTAGCAAATACTTTATAGCTTTAATAACTAAAGTTAGGAAGCGTTTTTAATAAGAGAATATTTTCTTTTAATAAGTTTAAATTAGGAAGATACCTTAGTTAGTTTATTTAGTATCTAGAAAGTTCAGGCTGGAAATATTATAAGTAGGCATTCTAAAAGTATTAAAATATATGACTTTATATCAAGCTTCAAAAGTATACTTTCTGCACTTAAGGATATATATCCAGCCTCTTTAAAATCTCTCTAGATATTTTTAATTATAAGAACTCATATAAAATCTTTATAAAATATAACGAAGAAGTTTTCCTTTATAATATAAATATTACTTTAGTATATCTTATTCTTAATTTATTAACTATACGCCTTTTTAAGTAATTTAAAATATCTAATATCTAAAGGCTAAAGTAGATAAGATAAATAGACTAGTATACTATTACGGCCAGCCTTAGGTTTAGTAGAGGTAAGTCTGTTAGTAGTAAGTTAAGACTATAATATATAGATAATAGTATTATTGTGGCGCTAAAGAGATTAGGTCTTTAGGGCTTATAGTAATTAGATTTAAGCTTAATAAAAAGGTTAAGAAATAAGGTTATGTTGAACTAGTATAGAAAACTAGTAAATAGGTTAAGAGAACTTAACACTCAATAAATTACAGAAGAATACGGGATTCAGAATGATATCTGAAAACAGTACTGATATTAGTAGAAATAGTGATAAAGATAGGA
>MASP02000957.1:0-22429 GCA_001693025.2 Colletotrichum lindemuthianum | reverse complement strand
GAATAAAAAGAGTGGAAAAGTAGATACCTAAAACCAGTTTAAGGTATCTATAAATTAATACCTAAATAAGTACTCTGTAAAATAATAGGTACTATAAGTAACTATTCTGTAGTACCCTATAAAAAGTATTATGGTACTAATAGTAGTAATCTGTAGTATTAGTAATATTATAGAATAATAGTACTAAAAATAGGCTAAAAATACCAGGAAGATTACTGGTTATTTATAGCTCTAGTTAGGCTAATTAGCCTAAGAAACTCAGTGAATTTGGGCCCGGGAAGAGGTTTAGTTAGGCTGTCAGTAGGTATTTCAGAGGTTGAAAGATATTTAACCTCTATATTGCCTACTAAAACCTCTTATCTAGTGAAAAAATAGTTTATAGCTGTATATTTAGTATGCTAGTAGTACTCTGGGTTATAGGTTAGACTTAAAGCCTCACTATTATTAGTATAAATAGTTATAAGCTTAATATGAATATTTAGCTCTGAAAGTAGATCCTGTAATTACTTAGCCTCCCTAATAGTCTCTTGAAGACTATTAAATTCGGCTTCAGTAGTGGATAAGGTTACTATAGACTGTTTTTTCGATTTCCATGAAATAGGGCTATTATTTATAGTAAATAAATAGCCTCCAGTGGATTTTCGAATGCTGTAGCAGCTAGCTTAATCTGAATTAGTATAGCCTACTAAATTTATAGTAGGGCCCCTTCTGTAAGTTAGTACTAAATCAGCAGTAGTAGATAGGTATCTAAATATACCTATAACTATTTTCAGTAGTTTTTCAGTAGGTTTATATAGAAACCTACTAACAAAAGTAACTGAAAAAGCTAAATTAGTCTTAGTTATAACTATAGCGTACATAAGGCTACTAACTAGATGCTGATACTGCTGTAGTAAATCCTGAGTAGGGTTATAGGTAGGATCTTCTTCTGTAAGAAATAAATCCTTTAAAACCCCAGGATTTAGAGGGAAATTTAAAAACCTTATAGCAATTAAATTATTCTCAGATAATAACTACTTAATATAGTGAGCCTAAGAGACCTAGAGAATTTTTTAGGCTTAATTACGTATAATATTAAGCCCTAAAAAGTGAGATAATTCTCCAAGATCCTCAATATTAATAAATCTTTTCAGAGAAGATTTAAATTTAGTTACAGTGGTTAAATTCTTTCCGAAAATCAGAAAGTCATCCACATGAGTAACTAAATAAACAGGATCTTTAAGGCTATTATTATAATAAGTAGCCTCATCAGATTTTAAAGGTAAAAACCCTAAATCTTAAAGAATTTTTCGAATTTTCTTTTACCACTGTCTAGAGCTCTATTTTAAGCTATATAGAGCCTGTAGTAGCAGTAAAACCTGTTCAATACTAGGATTAAATCCTATAGTATTTAATTTAGGGAATTCTTTGAAAAATTCGATAAGAGGCAGTTCAGAAATTTTTATATAAATCTCTTTTTCTAAATCCCTATATAAAAAGGCTCCAACCATGTCAATATAGTGGATTTCCTAGTTTTAGGTTATTACTATAGATAAAAGTGCTCTAAAAGTAACTGGATTAGAGCTTATAGCAAAAGTCTGGAAATAATCTATACCATATTTCTGCTGAAATCCTTTAGCTACTAAACGGGCTTTATATTTGTTTATAGACCTATCTGGGTTAAGCTTACGCTTAAAAACCTATCTTATAGCTATAGGTTTTTTAGAGGGATGTTTATGATAAAGCTGTTTAGTAGATATAGCCTTAAAAACATCTTTATAGATTAGCTAGCTAATTTCAGTATAGATAGCTTTAAGTTATTCCTCTTTTTTAGTAGTATTTAGAGTCTGTTTGAGGGTTTGAGGCTCTAAATAAGTAGATAAGGTTTAAGGTATAGAAGGTCTTATAGAAGGTAAGTATAAAGTAATTATTATAGAGGGTGCTAAATTATAAGGATAATTATAGCTAGAGGCAATCCCCCCTGCTATATTATTCTTAATAAATTTGAAGTATACTGTTTTTACTAATTTAGATTTATAAGGTCTAGTTAGTATAAAAATTAAAGTAATTTTTAAAGTATCTTTATAGGTAATAAAGGAACCTTTTTCTGTAAAAATAGTAAGTTTATTACTATTTTTTTATTTTTCAGAAGGATAGTATACTAAAACTTTAGTACCTATAGGTTATAAATCCTCTATATTTAGCTTATTATTTCTTCCTAGATAAATAAAATCCAGTAAAACCTATTAAGGAGTAATTATAAATCTTATTATAGTAGTTAAGTTAACTAAGTTAATAACTATAGATATAATAGTATCCCAAATATAGAGAGGTAAACCTTCTGAAAGTAAACTAGTATAGGTTTTTTTAATTAAAATCCTGTGAGTATGCTCTGTAATACTATTTTGTTTGGGGGTATAGGCTGTAGAGGGCTCTAAAATAATTCCCCGTATTTTTATATAATCTTCTAATAATTTAGAATTAAATTCTCGGCTATTATCGAGGCGAAGGGTAGAGGGATAAAGTTTAAATTGAGTTTTATAGTACTCTAGTTAAGCTATAATATAGCTAAAAATTTCGTCCTTTTTAGCTATAAAGTCTATAGCTCTATAGGCATTATAGTCGTCAGTATAGGGAATAGTATAATTATTCCCTATATTGTTAGTAGGGCTTACTTTAATTAAATTTATATAGATTTGAAAAAATGGTTTTATAGCCTTATTATAGCTGACTTTTGACTGTTACCTTATAAGTTTACTTAGCATAGTTAGGATACTATAAATTAGCCTCTTTTAGCTAATTTATAGGTATCCCTTCTGTAATTTTAGCTGTTTTAGCTAAAAAGGGATAGTTAGGGTACCTTAGCCGATAATGTTACTCTATAGTAATAGTAGTTGTTTTTACTTTGAAGTTTGAAGTGTAGTTTACTGTAAAAGCTTCGAAATCTGCTATAAAGCTTTCTGTAAGTTCAGTAGGCTACTGTAAATTAGTAGATAAATCTACTATTTTATTAGAAGGCTCTGGATTACAGTTAGTAGATACTATAGATCCCACTAATTTATAATTAGATTTTTCTGTAAATATAGAAGATTTTAATACTAATATAATATTTATACTATATTTTTGGAAAACTTCCTTCTGAAGTTTCTAAAAAGACTGAGAATTATAGAAGCCTTTAGTAAGTGAAAGCTTTATAGTTGTTTTGATAGCTATAGGTAAATAAAGACCTTACTGTAAATTTAGGGCTGTAAAGGGTTTATTTTCAGTATTATATAAGATGTTATTCTTAATAAAACTACCTTTATTATAGTGAAGTAATCTAGAGAAAATATTAATTAGAAACTCTGGAATATAAAGAGTATTAGTTAACTTAATAGTATTTATAGAATCTTTATAGTAGATAGAAAGTTTTATAATATTAATACTAGAAGGATTTACAGGCTTGCCTCCTGTAAATATAGATAGTAGGTTCTATAAAGTATCTATATTAGTGAAAAACTGAAGGTTATTTACTATATAAATAGTAGAGTCTATATTATAGAGCTACCAATTTTTATTTGTGGTTTCTGAATTTTCAGACCTCTTATAGAATATAGAGGTTTTTTCAGTATTTTTACCCTAATAGGTAGTATCTGTAGGTACTATGGAAACCTTATTTATAGAGCCTTGAGATTCTATATTAATTTTAATAGAACTCTGAGGCTCTATAATAGCTATAATAGTAGAAGAGGCTAAGAAAGCTTTTTAGGAAGATTTTTGTTACCCTGAAGAAGTGTTTGAGGTTTTAGAATAATCTTTTCGGTAGGATCTTCCTTCTTTAGCGTGTTTTTTAGCGTTATAAGTAAGGCTTTTAGATCTGTTTTTAGATTTTTCAGATTTTTCAGAAAGGTTAATAGTATTATCCCTTCTATAATACTTTTTAGTAAACCTATTTAATATAGGGGTATTAATTTCCCTATGATTTTTATCTAAAATATTAGCTATAAGAGCCTGAAGAGTAGGAGGCTCTTTTAGCCTTAAATTAGACTGTTAATAATCTGACTATATAGAGTAGGAGCGCTGTAAAGCTGCTATAAAAACGGTTTTTTAGTTAATATTATATATATTAGTATCTATATTAGCTAACTTAGATAAGTAGCTTTTAAAGATACTAATAAATTCGGTAAGAGAGCTATAATTTTTGAATTTAATATAGTGAAATTCGAGATATAGCTGTTATTGAAAAACAGGTTCAGTATCCTTATAGTTAGCTTTCAGGGTTATAATAGCTATATAAGGATCCTATTAGTTGAAAATAAGGTTTAAAAGCTTTATAGTAATATTTTGGCGTATAAGTAATAAAGTCTAAACTTTTTAGTTGTTAGTTATAACCTTATAGGCTTCCTTATTTTCGAAGAAATTAAATACTTTTAGAAGCTTAAAATAGAGCTTTAAGAAGTAAAATTAGGTAGACCAGTTTTTACCACCTAATAGCCTCTATTTTTCAGGTATTAAATAGCCTATAACAGCCTTAATAATATTAGCTATAGCTATAAATATAATATAGTAATAGCTAAAAGGTCTGTAAAAATAGCTAATCGTTTAGCTAAATAGTTGAGGCTAAATACTACTCGATAGCTAATTAGTATTCTCGATTTCGGAAAATCGATTTTGATTTCGAAAATTTGATTTAAGTAAGTTGAATAAGTATCCTATAAAGAAGTAGGATACTGGTGTAATAGTAACTCTAGGGTTACTATAGGGTTTAGAGGAGGCGATTTCAAATATTCGAAGAAATATAATATTATTATATCAGATATTACATTAGCTAATATAAATAGTCGAAATTTTTCGAGATATATTACTTAATATAATTATTAGGTTTCGTTTAATTTAATAAAGAGAATCTCGAGTTTCGATAGAGTAATATAATGAATAAAATGCTGGGCTTATAACTTATGATGAGGTAGGTAGGGTTGAGACCTACATCCAGTAAAGTGATACCTTACGTTAAAAATATATATACTAGATATTCTCAAGGGAAGAGAAAATAGTATAAAAGAGTGAATAGTAGTTGTATTCTTATAAAGAGTATTGTAGTTAGTTAATCTAGATATATACTAAAAGAGGGTAAAGTAGCCTCTTTTATAGTATTATATNNTAGAATATTCCACGGAATATTCAGCCTGTAGGTACAGTACTACTATAGGGTAAACACCTATAGCCTAGTATTTCAACATATAGTTAGAATTATATATAAGGTAAAGAGCTTAGATACTATAACCAGTATAAAGTAAAAGTAACTAAATAGGCTAGTAGATATTATATATCTATTAAGTACTAGTTGCTATCTATAAACTAACGGAATTACGAAATAATATAATCAGGAGATTTAAGTAATTTTAAGGATAATTATATATTGATTGTAGAATTACTAGAATAACTTACTACGTGTTATATAGTTATCCTTTTATAACCAGCAGTATGATATGATAGAGATTACATTTTTCTTTATAGATTATAGATATTATATTAATTTTATTCTGATTATTTAAAAATGTATAAAACTATTAAGTATTAGTAAAGTTACTATTTATTAGTTAATTAAGAGGTTATATTTAGTAATAATATATATCTACATAAAAGTAGCTACTATTTAGTAAAAGCTAGAAACTTAGATGAATAAAATCTAATTTCCTATAAATTAATATCAGGTTAGTAATACGATATAGTCAAACATATTCATTTATGAGTTACTAAAATTGAACTACACTTAGCTAAATTATATTAAAAATATATAATAGTAGGAACTTTCTTACTATATATTATAAAGTTAGATATTTTAGAATTTATTTACCTATACCTTTAAGTACATTTACTTTAGAGAGTTACTATTAATCTACTATCTAGATAAATTATAACTATTAACTAGCTATTATTACTAATAAAAAATAATAGGAAGGTTAAATAACTAGTTAGAAGTATTCTTACTATAAGAATATATTAGGTGGAAAGAGAATATTAATAGGATTTTCATTAAGTATAAAGAATATATATATTATAGGGTATATTCAGATATTTAGCTAGGTTTATGCCTAGGTATCTAAAGTTAACCCCCTCGCCCGGGTGGAGCTCCGGTGGGCCCCATATAGTATTATATATACAGACTTTTCTATATATTTATAAAAGCTTCTCTTTTACTTTTTAGTTTTAAATTAATAGTATTTTACGCTACCTTCTAGTTAAATAAGTTTAGACTTTGTTTTTCATATATTTAGAACTTAGTTTTATTTACTATATAGATAATATTAAGTAGAGTGTAGCTTCCCACCAGTTAAGTATATAATTTAGTTAAATATAACTTCTAATATATAATATTATATAATAGGTAACTAACTAATTAATATGAAGAATAATAGAGGATATTAACGTCCCCCAGAATATATCTATAGGTAGTAACCCTATAGGTAAACTATTTTAGTAGTAGTTATAATATACCTTAAGTTCTCCCTACTAAAAAGTTAATAAGCTTATATATAAATTAGCAAAATAGGATATTATAGTAAGTAGTAACCCTCAGATAGCCACTATAATAAATACCTCTAGCTTATATTAAAATACTTTAGTAACCTCCAGAATGATATCTATTAGCATATTAGCCCTTAAGGTTAATAATATTACTATATTTGTACTAATAGCTAACTATTAGAGGAAGCCTCTTTCTCTATCTTTACAGTTGCTAGATAAATAGAAAGAATATTAAATATAAATCTAGTAGATAAAGATTAAGCTTAAGATTAACTACTATTTCTTTAATAGTAATTAGAAATACTAATATCTAATTTACTTTTATTTAAAGTTTAGTCTCCAGTAAATAGTTAAAATTTTCTATATAGCAGAAACGCTAGAGAATTTCTATAATTTAGATAGTTTTATAAGTTACCTAGATAGAACTTATCTAAATTTAAATAGCTAGCTTTATACTTTTATTTAGCTGTAAAATCTTAAATAGAAAGAATATAAGTATCTAATAATCTTTCTACTTTAATTTCAAAAGGATTTAGCTAATATTAAAAGATATATATAGCTAAATATAGTTTAAATTTTCCTACTAAACGCTATTCTACTTTCCTACTTTAGAAAGCTACTTATTATAGTGAATCTTCCTATAGAGTATAAACTCTAGTTATAAAAAATTAGAATATAGCTTAAAAGCTTAAATATATAAAGAGAATATTAGTTTACTACTAACTGCCCCACTAGAAACCTGCTACTTATAATATAAAGAGTAATATTATAATAACTAAAGTAATTAAGAAGTAATAATAATACTGAAGTTTTAGTAACTTCTTCTTTATCCCTAAGAAGTATTTTAGAAACTGCTAAGATATCTACTAATATTTTAGATATAGTAAGAACGGCTATATATATAGAAACTATATAATATAAAACTATAAGAAAGCTAGTATAAAAATTATAAAGATTATAGTTACTTCAGATTATACTAAGAATAATTAGGAAGATAATATTCCCCCACCTAGTAACAGTAAAAACTTAGAAAAAAAGTAACCTTAAAGTAAAGTTAGACTCTAAAGCTCATAGAGGTAAAAGTAATAGAATAGGAAAGATAAGAGAAAGGAAAATAGGTGAATAACCAGTAGTTAGCTACTATTTAAGCTAAAATTGATATATATTACTTTATTAATATACTTATTAATATAGACTGTAATATCTACGTTATTATTAATGTCTTCTTTATAAAGAAACTTTACCTTCCGCTAGTAAATAAATTAAGAAAATAGATAAGGAAATATACTATTAGGCTATTATTTAGTAATATTTAGGGGGTAGCTATTCTAACTCTGGAAGTTAGTAGCTATATATAGAAAATCTATATATATATATTATAGAGAGCTTCTAGTTACTTTTATACCCTAGGTAGCTATAGATAGAGAATAATTATATTATCTATAATACTGGAGTCTAATAGATAGTCTATAGAAAAAGTAATATAATAATCTACCTGAAATACCAAAATAAGCTAATATAGCTTAAGGAAATCAAATTAGCCTACCTACTTAATATTAATTTATTTATATTTATCTGCTAATATACTATATAATATACTAATAATATACTAAATCTATACTAGATTATATATATTACGTTTATAAATATTAAGAAAATATTAGCTTTAAAGGTAAAGGTAAACCTAAGAAATTATATTTCCGCAAGTATATTAAAGAAATTCCCTAATTTCTTTAACTGAGATTTAGTATACTAACTACTTTCCAATTAATTAGAAATGAATTTCTATATTCTGCTAATCACTAATAATAAGAAATAGAAACTAAACCTCCTATAGATATCCCTCTATAATATATATTATAAAAGAAGCTTCTAATATTTAAGAAAACCCTAAAGAACTTACTTAATAAGAAATATATTAAAATAAGTAGCTTTTCTATAAATATTCTAATCCTCTTTATAAGGAAGCTAAGTAGAGAAATATATTTCTATATAAATTATAAAATCCTTAATATAATTATAAAAAAGAATTATTATTTCCTTCCTTTTATATTAAAGATCTTCAAGAAGGTTATTATAGTTTATTAATATACTAAACTTAATATTATTACTATACTCTATAAAATTAGAATTAATAAAGTAAATTAGAAGAAAATAGCTTCTCAGATATATTATAATCTCTTTAAATAGATAGTATATTCCTTTAGGCTTACTAATATTCCCACTATATTCTAATAGTATATTAATAGCTACTTATAATAGTTTCTAGATAATTTTATTATAATATATATTAATATTGTTCTTATTTATACTAGTAGCTTCTTAAAGAAATACAAAAAGAATATTTACTAGATATTTATTTACCTTACTAATATAAGTTTAAAGTTAGATTCTAAAAAGTATAAATTCTCTATTACTATAGTTAAGTATATTAAGTGTATTATATTAGCTAGAAAGAATCTTTCTTATAATTTAGAGAAGTTAGAAATTATTACTAACTAGCTTTCGTCCAGCTTACTAAAGAATATCTGCAGTTTTCTTAAATTTGTAAGTTACTATAAAGTTCTTATATTTTAGTATAATATTATTATAAAGTCTTTAAACTATTTAACTTAAAAGTTTATTTCTTTTAACTAATAATTAAAATAGTAGGAGGCTTTCCTTATACTAAAATAACCTTTCGCTATATAGTTAGTTTTATAGATATTTAACTTTAATATTATAATAATAATAAAGACAGACTATTCTAAATATACCCTAGAAGATATATTAATTTAGAATAATAAAACTAAAGTAAGATATTTAATAATCTTCTACTTTTAATATCTAACTTCTATAATATTGTATTATCTAATTTATAATAAGAGACATCTTAGAATATTAGCTTATTTATAAATATAGACGGTAAAATTAAAAAATACCGAAAACTTTAAAGTTCTTACTAACTATAAGAACCTTAAGTACTTTATAAAGAAGTAGTAACTTATAGAGAGATAAAGTTAGTAGGCGGAGAAACTATTTTAATATACTTTTTACCTTAAATACTAACTAGACGCCTAGATAGTAACCTCTAATATCCTCTTTAGGAAAGAATAGAATATACCTAAAAGGTAAAATAATAAAACATAATAAGAGTAAATAATATAGATTATTCTAAATACTATTATTTCCGCAAGGTCTCAGGTAGAATATATAAATATTACTAATATCTAGATTTCTAAGAAAAAACTAAATCTGCAAGAAATATAAAACTATACTACTAAAAGAAAATTCTTATATTAATAAATCTTTATAGCAATCTGGTAGGAAAAGTATAACTTTTCCCCCAATCTTTATATTAAAGTTTAAATTACTAAATATATTATTAATATACTAAAATAACTTACCTTTAGGAAGAGACTTTAAATACTAAGTAGTAAAAATAGTAATAACCTTCTTAATAAACTTAAAATTAAACTAATATAGAAGTTATATAATTTCTTCCCTATAAGCTACCTAAAGTATAATAGTATACTGAAGATTATAAGCTAATGGTTTTACTAGCCTGAATAATTATAAGGTATCTACTAATTTATATATAACTATAATATATATAGAAATATTTATATTTAGAAGTAAGGTAAAAAGAAATTCCCAAAGTTCCTATTAGTATCCAATTAGTTACACTCTAATTTATTACTAAACTTAATTACTAACTTACCCCCCATAAAAGAATAAGGTAGTTATTACTTCTAAGTTATTATAAATTAACTAGGTAAAGCTTTTATACTAAAGGAAAAGAATATAATAAAGATAGAAGTATATATTTAATAGTTCCCTAGTTACTATTATAGATTTTATAGAATACTAAATTTTCTTATAAATTATAAAGAATATAATTAGATAAATTACTTCTAAAAGAAATTCTATAGGCTAATAGATATTATATACCTATTAAGTATTAATTACTATCTATAAACTAACGGAATTATAAGATAGTATAATTAGAAGATTTAAGTAGTTTTAAGAGTATTTATATACTAATTTTAAAATAATTTGAGTAACCTACTATCTATTATATAGTTAGCATTTTGTAACTAATAGTATAATATAATAGAAGCTATATGTTTCTTCATAAATTATAGATATTATAATAACTTTACTCCAGTTACTAAGGAGTATATAAACTTACCTAATAATAGTAAGACTACTATCTATCAGCTAGTTAAAAGAATATAGTTAGTAATAATATATATTTATATAAAGATAGCTGCTATTTAGTAGAAACTAGAAACTTAGGTAAATAAAATCCAGTCCCCTGCGAGTTAATATTAGGTTAGTAGTAAAATATAGTTAAATATATCTAACTATAAGTTACTAGCTAGAAACTAATCTAGCTATACTATTAATATATAGTAGTAAAAATCCTCTTACTATATATTATAAAGCTAAATATTTCAGAATCTATTTACCTATAGACTTATATAAATTTACTCTAAAAAGCTACCGCTAATTAACTATCTAGATAGATTATTGTTAATAGCTAGTTACCACTATTGGTAAATAATAATAGGAAAACTAAATAGCTAATTAAAAGTAATCTTACTATAAGAATATATTAAGTTGAAAAAGAATACTAATAAGAAGCTTTGATTAAATAGAAAAAATATATAACTTTAATATAGAAGCTAGTTAATATTATTATAAATATAATAGTATTAAAATAATATAAAATAATATATAGGCTAATTATAAATAATAATAGTAATTCAGCCTATAGCTTTTAATTGGATAGTAGCTAGAGAGGAGGAAGGTAATATTATAAGCTATATCTAAATATCTAACTAAGATTATATTTAGGTATCTAAAGTAAGCTTCCTCGCCTAAGTAGGCTCCAGTAAGCTCTATATAATTGTTGGTTTAATCGTCAGGGTAATCGCACGCCGTACGTGATCTCGTCGTACGGGTGCAANNGTATTCGTTGTTATTATTGTTACGTTACGTGGCGCGCGGCGCCACGTAAGGCTCTAGATCTACAGCGTAGTAATTACTTACTAATTGCCACGCCGCTAGGCTACGGCTGGCGCCGGGTGCCAGGCATCCGTGGCCAGTAGGCTATAGAGAGCATACTGCCACGTACGTAGCAGTGCGTACAGTTACCGCATACCCTATGGTATAGCGTAACTAACACTGGTAACTTTTCTTTTTGTCGTATACTCTAGTGCCTATCTATTTACACGAAAAAAAACGGTACCTTTTACGATCTACACCCTTTACCTAAATAACGTCCGAATGCCTATTTATCTACTCCGCTCGAGTTACCTATCCCTCTATTCAAATAGTCACGTGGTTCGAATTGATAAATCTCTCGAGGATGCAGTTTAGAGTGCCTTTTATGAAGGTATTAGTAATATTATTATCTCTATTAATCTACTGTATCTTATAGAGCTTACAGCACTCATATAACTATCTTAACACTATAATATTAATTATCAGACGCTTTTCTTTAGTAATACTAAACTTTATAAAGTATTTATAAAGTGAGTATAAATTAGTATATATAATAATTAGGATCTAAAGAAGCTTTTAGTAATTAAGAATCTTCTTAAGTAATATAATAATAGTATAAATAAAGTTTATATTAGCTACTATAATATAAATCTCTAAAGTAAATATACTCCTAGTAACTTTCTTACTTTTAGTAGATAAGTAATATATAAAGTTACTATAGAGGTTAAACTAACTATTACTAGTTATAGTCTCTTAGCTTAGAATTATTATAAATCCCAGTTAAGATAAGAGGTTAGTATTATTAGCAAAAAAGCTGTTAATAAAAATATAAAGATACACCTTAGAGAGGTTAAGTAGTATAAAGTTAAGACCTCAGTTAAGATACTCTATTTACTACTTAAGCTATTTATTAAGTGTAGTAGTATTATCACTTAAAAGTTATTATTTTTACGCCACATACGAGAAGTTAAATAAAACCTCCAGTTAGTATATAGAGGTAAGGTATATACTATATGTATGTTATTTAATATATACTTTCTTGAGTGCCTTAAGTGTAGTATATATATTAATAAGGGCTAGCTTTTACCTTTAATACTTTTAGCATAAGTAGAGATAATTACTATAGAGCGATAGGATACCTCCATTAAACGCAAGAAGTATAGTCTCTAAGAGTATAATTTTAAGCTTCACTTTAAATAAAGTTTTTTTAAGCTTCTTATCCTCTCAGCAAGAAAATATTATATTAGAGAGACTGAGAATATTATTAGTTTATATACTAATAAGGCTGAAAGTATTATTTTAAGTGTATAAGACGAAGAGGTATAAGTTATATATTAAAGTCTCTATTTATAACTACTCCTTATAGTATATAAAGTAAGTTACCTACTAGTAAGTTCCAGCTTTAGTAAGGTTATAAAGTAGCTTAATAATGATTATTATAGAGTCTGGAGGATACTACCCTTTAAGATATAAAGGTAGATCAGCTATAATATACCTTATAAGCTCTATTTTAATTTAGATGTAAACTTAAGTAACATCACGAAGCTATATTATTATACTTTTATACTTAAGGAGGGTTAAAACTACAGCTAAAATTAATCACTAGCTGCTCTATTAAATTATTAGTAATTATATTAAAATCTCAAACTTACTATAGTCTCTAAAACCTTAAATTATAAGTTTTAACTTCTTATATATCTTATCAGTATCCTTATTCTTAATTTTATTAATAATATAAAATTTAAAATACTTATAATCCTTATAGAGGATAGAATTATATTAGATAATCTTTATAATACTGTTATTAATAATACCCTTAACCTCCTTTTTGATTAACTTTTTAAATAGTAAACTGAACGTTATAATTACACCTTTTATATAGAGAGTAAGTAAGAATACTAGATCTAACTGCTTCTTAACTGTGAGGTATACTATAAAATAAGCTTCTTAGTTAAACTCTAGAAGTAGCAAACTAACTATATACCTATAGGTTATATAACTTAGAGGCTCCAGTATAATCTAAATTATTTATAGTTAAGATAGTAGATTACTAACCACTCAGAGAGGGAGAATATTATTATCTCCTATAACAGAAGCAGTATAAGGTGTTAGCTATATATTCAGAGCTTTAGGGATAGTTACGGACGAAATCAGAGTAGCTATATAGAATTATAAGCCTCTATTTACCATTAAGTTACTTAGAGATCTTTAGCCTAACTAAAGGTTAGTATATAAAACTATAAATACTAGCTCTTATAAAGTTATAGCTCTAGCTACATTATTATTAATCTCTTATTTATTACCTTTAAAATACTATTTTATAGCTATTAATTAAAACTCTTGAGGGCTATAAGGCAGCTTAAGAATATAAATCTCACTGTAAGTAGTAATAAGAGAGTATAACTCTTACTAGCCTTTTTTCTCTCTCTATACACATATAAGAGTCTGAAGCAGAAAGATTATCACACGAGAGGTATTAAGGCTATTATATATTACTAAAGTAATATTAATAACATATTTAGCATACTTACAGTGGACCTCTTCTATAGCCTTATATACAGCTTAAGCCTAAGTAACAATATCTAGAGAGGAAGCTAAATCTTCTATAAGGTATAAGTACACTCTAAACACAAGCAGGATAAGTATAAAGCTATTCAAGCCAGCAGTATCGTTAATTACCTTATATACTACTTAAAGGGATACCTCTCAAGTAGCAGTAGGAAGCTCTATATAATAAATCTTATATATACAGTAGAGGAGTATATAGTAACACTTAACTTTACTAACATTATTATACACCTTAATAGGTATAATATAAACTATCGATCCTATAGTCTTTACTTCTAATCTAAAGTCTTCAGATCAGAAAGTTATACTTATATTAATAGTAATATAATCAGGAGGGTCTTAATATATATTAATCTAACATACCTTAAGGGCCTCCTATATTATCTTCGCCGATAGGTTAGATAGAAATTAAGTAGTATTAGATATTATAATAGCGTTAATAATATAAAGTATATTATAATTATTGATATAGATAATATTAATAATAATCTTAAAATTAAAGTTAATATTATTTTAAATAGCAAAATAAAATCGCGAGGAAGCTATACTATATATTTAGTAGTAGTAGTAGTATCTCTCGAGAGCCTTAAGAGTATACTATTTAACTGGATATCCCACCTTAGTGAGGATATTATAGAAGTATACTACAGCTAGATATCTAAAGCGGCAGTAGAGTCTCTATATCTCTATCTCTGTGAGGTATATAGAAGTAATTATTCTCTCCTTATTAAGAAATATCTATAGATACCCCCATTTTCAAATAATAAGCACAATCTTTTTACCCTAGCAGAGCTTATTACAGATATTATCAAACGTAATACTAAGGTAATCTATATCCGTAAGGCAGAGTAGGAAGAGTATATTATATAAGACTATATAAAATATAATAATATTAAGCAGTATAAATATATTAACTATTCTAAATATTATAATAGGAGTAACTCCTCTAAAGTATATTATAACTAATTCACCTTACAGAAGTGTAAGAATAACAGAGGGAATAACTAATCACTTTAATATAATAAACTAGAAATATCCTGCAGTTAAGAAGCTAGCAGCACCTAAGTTAAGTAAAATACCTTAAAATATAGTATTTAAATAGTAGCCCTCAAGCGTAAAAGTATATATAGAGATATTAGGAGTAATAGTATTATCTATAAGTTTGCTACTAGTAGTAACACTTTTAGTGAAGGTATAGATTATTATCTAATCTTAGAAGATTCTAATAATTTTACCTCTATCTAGAGTAATAAGCTTCTCACTATAAAATAACATAAAAATATCTCTAAAGTAGATCCCACAGAGTAGCCCTCCTTAAGATTAATATCTATCTAGTATTATATAATAATATCTTTATCAGTATTAACCTCTAATACAGCCTCGAGGCTATTATCGTCGAAACTATTAATATTTTTATAGCTTACGAGGAAAACTTAGTATACTGCTGCAGAATACACCTTAGGGTTAGTAGTTAACTTATACCTATTAAATAAGACGCACCTCTCCTCAAGAGTATACCTTATAGACTAATAACTAGATTTACCACACATATAGCACTTTTAATTAACATAGCTGTATATAAATATCAGAAGTAAGTAACAGCCACCTGGAGCGTGAGGCTGCATATATACAGAGGTATAGCTACAGTCTTGAGGGTTACCTTAAGGTAAGTTATATATACAGTTAGTCTAAAATTAGTCTCTAGCTACTTTCTAGTAGTTATCTCCGTCATCTTACATATATTACGCCTTTTAGATTAATAAAGTATTACTTATAGTAGATCTTAACTAATTACAGAGACTCTAGGAGGTTACTATAAGGCTGAAGAGGGCTAACTAGCACTCTAGTATACTGCAGCATATACTTATAAGCTAGAAGCAGAAAGTATCATCTGTCCGGATCTTAGCAGGAAAAGCTTTTTAGATATATATAAGCTTTAAGATTAGGAGCTCAAAAGCTTCCTTTTTACTTTTATTAGGATTCTTAGTAATAATATTTCAAAAGGTAGTATTCTGCTAGTCGGAGAGGTAAAACTATTAATTCTTATTATTCTCAAAGTAATCCTTAACTTACTAGACTATTTAATTAAATATGAAGTTAATATTTAAGTTACTTAAGTAGTTAAAATAAAACTTAAAAGTATTATTTTTAAGTATAATTAAAAAAAGCTTTACCTATATATATTATAGAATACTAAACTTAAAATAGTAATCTCGGAATATATAGATTTTTAACTTAAGAATATTATAGAAGCCTCTACTATATTTTATAATCTTATTATATAACTTTGTGAGGTCTATAATATATTTAGTAGATATATTATCAAAAGGGATAGTAGAGTTAACTTATAGGGGTTATTTATATTACCTAAATAGCTACTAACTATAGTCTTAGTAGTCCTCTCGCTATTAGAGAGGCTTTAATATAGAGAAACAGAAAGTTAGTAAGACTGAGAGTTAAAATAGAGATCTCTTATCTTAAGTTATAAGTATCTAGGTTAGCTAAGTTAGTAGTAGATATCTTTCTTTAACTACTTATAGTAGGAATATTATTTATACTAAACTTTCAACCTTAGGTTAAACCTTATGGGAGGGTAATAAAATATATTATTTAACTATTATGAGGTTATCTAACTACTCTAGAAACTTTTAGAAGTTCTCTCTTAATAGGGGAAAGTAGCAGTAAAAATCCTTAATCTCTAGAAGGATCTATAAAGTAAAACTATTTTACTAAATAATTTAGTATAAAACTAAGTAGAGATATTTACTATTCAGCTTAATTTTAATATTATAGGCGATAAGATAGTCCCTAAAGTAGTAGATTATATTAATACTACCTAGTCGCTATATTACTTCAGACTATTTAATAAAATTATCCTGAAATATTTAAAATAGCTCTTAGCTATAAAGCTCCAATTAAATATAAAAAGCTAGTTAGTATCCTAGGTAAATATTAATTTTATTAATATTATTTATTATAACAGAATTATAATTAATCTTCTAGATCTATCTGAAACACTCTAAATCCAGATAAAGTAAGATCTTTATTAGTATAGAGATACTTATAAGTGAAATTATTAATAATATAAGGATATCTTAAGTAAGTATCTAACCTAAAGGGGTTAATTTAAATATTATTATAAAGACTAGAGAAGTGTAGAGTAAGAGAGAATTATTAATTTAGCTGGATCTATATAGAGAAAAGTAAGAGAAAAGTTTTTAAGAGGCTATATAGATCTCTTAAGAGGTTAAAATTAGAGATACTATAAATCTCTAACGCTAAAAAGTCTAGTATTACTTAAGGAAGGTTATTATATTTACTAAATATATTCTAGTTAGTAATAATAAGAATATAAATTTAAACTCCTCAGTATAGCTATAGGGAGTATCTTAACTTAACTAGAGTGAGGGTGTGAATTTAAACTCCTTAATAATAATCTCCTCAAGAGGTTAGTATATATTCAGAGGCTCCTAGTAAGATCCTAAAGTAGGGAGAGTCTGAAGCGTCTAAGTAATAATCTCACGATCTTTCACCTTATATAGACCTTAGGCGTAGGGTTTCGTAATTACTTCTTCTAGCGTAATAGGCTTTGCTGATCTGTAGTATAATAGTATAATAGTTAGGTTAACTACTAATTAGTATTAGTTTAATCGTTAGGGTAATTATATACTGTATATAATCTCGTTATATAGATATAAACTGGTATTCTAATATTCGTTATTATTATTGTTACGTTATATAGCATGCAGCGTCACATAAGGCTCTAGATCTACAGTATAGTAATTGCTTACTAATTGCCATGCTGCTAGGCTACGGCTGGCGCCGGGTGCCAGGCACCCGTAGCCAGTAGGCTATGGAGGGCATGCCGCCACATACGTGGCAGCGTGTATAGTTACTATATACCCTACAGTATGGCGTAACCAATAATAATATTATATATACAGACTTTTCTATACACTTATAAAAGCTTTTTTTTTACTTCTTAGTTTTAAATAAATAGTATTTTACGTCACCTTCCAGTTAAATAAGCCTAAATTTAGCCCTTTATAATATAAATCTAATATAGAAGCTAGTAAATATTATCATAAATATAGCAGTATTAAAGTGGTATAAGATAATATATAGGCTAATTATAGATAATAATAATAACCTAATTTATAGCCTCCAGCTAAGTGGCAGGTGGAAAGAAGAAAGATAATATTATAGGCTATATCTAAATATTTAGCTAAAATTATATCTAGATATCTAGAGTTAATCTTCTTAACTAAGTGGGGCCTTAGTAAACTCTATATAATATTATTTATATAGATTTTTCTATATACTTATAAAGGCTTTTCTTTTAGTTCTTAGTTCTAAATAAACAGTATTTTACGCCACCTTCCGGTTAAATAAGGCTAAATTCAGTCCTTCACAAGTACTGTTATTAACAAAGAAAGCTTAGATAATTAAGTTAAATATAAAATAGTTAATATTATCTTATAAGAGAAATAGTAAGTTTAGATAAGATAGTTTTTAAGTATATAAAAAAATGCTAATAAGCTTAGTAATAACTTTTCAATAGTGGCAGTAAAACTATTATTTCAAAAGATAAGAAACCCCATAGAAATTAAATACTATAAAGTTCTTAAGAAACTAGAATATATTATTTAAATAATATAAATATCATTTTAGTAAATAGAGGTATTATAGAGAGATTCTAAAAAATTAATAAAAAGCTTTAAAGAAATTCTATTTTAGAGATAACTAGAATATTACTATATAATTATAGTAAAATAGCTATAGTAATTTAAACCCTAGTAAGTAATATATAATAAATAGCTATAGAGATAGAAGATATCTCTATTACGGTTATACTATATAAATATATAAGAAGTAAACTGATCTTCTATATATAGTATTAAAAAACATATGCTCATTATACTCCCTACTGCTTCATATTCTGATCCTTATTTGTAGCCTCTGTTACACTCCCCACGTTCCCAATGTCAGTTAATTGCATAAGCTCGCTCGCCGTGAGCGGCATTAAGCTAAGATACAATCACCCTCGATATCAGCCATTCCATAGTCAGGTGGGAGCAGACCAGATAGGATTTCTATCATATTTTGTCCCTCACACACTGTGCAGTAGGTATGTATCCCTATGTGTGGTACTGTAATTTCTCAGCGCCGTCGCGGCTCGGATAAGAACATGCGCATCGGGTATCGAAAACTAACTAGCCGGACGACCTTTACCTCATGGCAAGTGTTGAATCACGTGCCATCACCGTGGCGCACTGACCCACAGTCACCCTTCCCGCAGAGTTAAAGCCCTAATCTCTGTTCCCGAGATCTTTGCCCCACAGCTAGTTTAATGATCACTCAGAGACTTCCGGTTGTTCGGTCACCTTTGCTCGCGCTGTTCTTCATCCATCCACTCAAGGCAGCATCTCGACGAACGACAAAATGGTGAGTAGAGATTGATTACCGACATATTTCATCGCTCGCAGAACAATTCCTTTCCGCTCTACCGACGCTGCTTCGGCGCGTTGTGACGTTTCCATCCACTTTCAAGTCTGCCGCCCCCGTTGCAAGCCATTCGGGCGTGCGAGCATGTCTAGAGTGTCGATGATGACATTTGGCTTGAGATGGTAGTGAGCTGACAGCCCCGTCTTTTCGGGGTTGACAGTAAGCTGCCCTCTCTCTAGAGTTCAAGGAAGACACAAGTTGATTTGAGCAACTCGCTGATGTCTTTCTTTCTCAATGACAGCCTGCGAAGTCCGGTAAGAAGGTGGCTCCCGCCCCTTTCCCTCAGGGAAAGGCTGGCTCGAAGAAGGCTCCTAAGGTCAGTGGACATCCTGTCGTCTCCATGCAACCCAGTCGAGGCTGACACGTTTTGCAGAACCCTCTCATTGAGCGCAAGCCCCGCAACTTCGGCATCGGCCAGGATATTCAGCCCCGCCGCAACCTCTCTCGCATGGTGAAGTGGCCCGAGTATGTCCGTCTACAACGTCAGAAGAAGATTTTGAGCATGCGCCTCAAGGTCCCGCCCGCGATCGCCCAATTTCAGCATGTTCTCGACCGCAACACTGCTGCTCAGGCCTTCAAGCTTCTGAACAAGTACCGTCCTGAGACCAAGGCGGAGAAGAAGGAGCGCCTGGTCAAGGAAGCCACTGCCATTAAGGAGGGCAAGAA
The DNA here is from genome assembly GCA_001693025.2 of Colletotrichum lindemuthianum. Lineage (NCBI taxonomy): Eukaryota > Fungi > Ascomycota > Sordariomycetes > Glomerellales > Glomerellaceae > Colletotrichum > Colletotrichum lindemuthianum. Next base: position 2,215 of record MASP02000957.1, on the reverse strand, counting down.
GAAGGAGGATGTCAGCAAGAAGCCCTACACTGTCAAATATGGCCTCAACCACGTCGTCGGCCTCATCGAGAACAAGAAGGCCTCTCTGGTCCTCATCCCCAACGATGTCGACCCCATCGAACTAGTCATATTCCTGCCTGCCCTCTGCCGGAAAATGGGCGTGCCCTTTGCTATCATTAAGGGCAAGGCTCGTCTCGGCACGGTTGTTCACAAGAAGGTGAGATTCGGGAACGCTATGGTCGAGCCAGTAGCATCCCTCAACACGATGTCGATGACTGACGTGATCTTAGACTGCCGCTGTCCTCGCCCTGACCGATGTTCGCTCCGAAGACAAGACTGAGCTTTCAAAGCTTGTTTCCGCTATCAAGGATGGCTACTTGGAGAAGACCGAGCAGGCTAGAAAGCAGTGGGGCGGTGGAATTATGGGCGCTAAGGCGCAAAGGCGCACTGAGAAGAAGCAGAAGGCTCTCGAGACTGCTATCAAGGTCTAATGATGGGCTGCCCATGGGCTGCTCCTGTCTACTAGAAGACTAGGTTACTGGAGGTTAAACGGACTACCAAAAATCGGCAAGGCGTCGGGATCACTTTTCTCGGGGATTTTCCTCGATGGTTCGAGACTTACAAGTCGTCTGTATATGACTAATGCACGTTCGACGACTGAAACCTGCCCCGCGTCGCCCAAATTGTACGCCTTGAGTGTGATGCATGTCTCGACGTGGTCCGTGCAACCGGAATTAATTGGTGTTCGCCCCATGCCAAAAGGAACACAGTCGATCGAGTCAGATGGTTAGTATCAAACCGTGACCTCCACCGAAGAAGAATTGCTTCCGTACTTGACGCGCCAACGGGAACCATCTCGCAAAAGTCAATTGCGTCCCCAACACCGCTACGACTATCAACTCGCTGCTGTTTCGAGTGAAGTAAGAAGACAACATGAGCGACGATGACAGTAGGTGTTGGTTTAATCGTCAGGGTTATCGCATGCCGTACGTGATCTTCCCGTACGTGTGCAAACTGGTGTTCTGGTATTCGATTGTTATGAATACGTTTACGTGGCCTGTACTAAGTAGATCTAGGGGCCAAATAGCCTATATTGTCAGAAATAACGCGTTCGAGTGGCAGAGTTTGCACCGTTCGAACCTCAGGCACCCGCGGTATTTCTATAAGCCTCACTCTATTTAAATTAGTTAAAATAGAATCTTATATAGTATATATAGCTATATTTAGTTATTATTAGTGTAATTACTTAGTTTAACTATTATAGGTAACTAGGTTATCTTATAGCCTATTATATTATAGTTATACTAGGTAAATAGTAAGTTTATATAGCTATATAGATTATATAGCTATAACTTTATTACTATATATTAGTTATACTATACTGTAGGGTATACAGTATAATAGGGTTAGGCCTGTAGATAAGCTTATTTATGTAATATAAGTAGCCTTATAAAGTATAAATAGCTAGGTTCGTTACAGATAGATAGAAAGAATATAACTTCTCTTCTCTCCAGAATCTAAGACCTACTATTCAGATTAGCTTAGCTTTTAGACTGTAGATCTGTAAATATAATTCTATAGTTTTAAAATATTTTTTTAATATTTTCTATCTGTTTTTACTTCTCTCAGGTTTTATAGCTAGGGGTGGTTAGTTAGTTTTAGTCTAGATAGGCTCTCTCAGCTATAGCCTATTTTAATAGTATCTAGAAGTAGATTATTCTACTCTCAGTTTTTAAAAGCTGGAATAGAGAGATATTTCTATACTATCTTAATAAATAAAAATATTAATATAATATAATAAAAGTATAATATATTATCCTACTATTAAGAAAAGATATATAATTATATTTATACTCTCGAAACTAGTAGATACTTTAGAGACCTGGAAAGTATTTAGGAACTAGCGTTTATATAGCTTCACTAAATAAACTTTTATAATTTTATATTATAAGATTATTATTAGTAGGGTATTTATAGACTTAATCTGTAGGTGGACTAGGAATTACTCTACTAAATATAATAGAAAATAATAATTATAATAATAATTATAGAATAATTAAGAAGGTAGTTCTACTAAGCTGATAAGTGTAGTGAGATTAACCTGTTTATCTGAAAACCAGTAAAGAGATAAACAAACAGACTACTTAAATACTTCTAATATAGAGAAGATAGCTAGGTAAAAAGGAAGACTATTATAACTTAAATACCTCCTTTT
>MASP02000956.1:0-18709 GCA_001693025.2 Colletotrichum lindemuthianum | reverse complement strand
ATTAGGAAGTTACTTTATTTTAAACTAAAATTAATTATAGTTATTAGTATTATAATAGTAGTAATCTATAAGGAGTTAGTATATAGTTTAGAGTCTTAACTAAAATGAGGATAGTTATTAGCCTCCTATAGTAGCTATCTGTAAAAAGTTAGTATATAGTTTAGAAGCTTCTAGTAAGGTTCTAATATAGAGAGGGCCTGAGGTATCTAAGCGATAAATAACTATCACGATCTTTTACCTTATATAGACCTTAAGTATAAGGTTCGTAATTACTTCTTCCGATATAGTAAGCCTTACTAATCTGCAGTATAGTAGTATGATAGTTATATTAACTACTAATTAGTGTTAGTTTACCTATTAGGAGTAAATAACGCACGCTACATATAGTCTCCATAGTGTGGATGCAAACTATTCTGGTAAATCGTTGTTATTATTCCTAGGTTACGTAGCTGGAGGCTATATACGTAGAAGGGGCTTATATAGCCGTATAGCTACGTAGCTATACTAACTACGTAGCTTGTACAGCTATATGGGCTGACTATTTACCTGATGTGGCTATGGCGTGGTTAGCTATGAGGTAGCCTAGCAGCTATGATGGTTGAACCGAATAGTTAAACCGATATAATTAAACTCTATAAGAATTAGATATTAAAAGTAGAAAACTACTAGATATTTCACTCTAATTTTATTATTTTAGGTTAATATATCTTCTAAAGTATATTTTAAATAGTCTATCTCTATTATTATTAGAGTATTAAGATTAAATATCTATAGAATTAATTTTATAGTAAAAAGTTATTTTAGTATAAAGAAAATCTCCTACTCTTTTAATCTCTAATTAAAAGAAACTAACTTCTAAATTAGATAGTTTAAAAACTTTATAATAATATTATATTAAAATATAAAAACCTTATAGTAATTTATAAACCTAAAGAAACTATAAATATCTTTTAGTAAACTAGAGGAAAACTAATTAGTAATAATTTCTAACTTCTTAGAATTATAAGAGAGGCTTTTTCTAGCTAATATAATAAACTTGATATATTTAACTATAATAACTAAGAATTTATATTTCTTAGGATCTAACTCAAAGTTTATATTAGTAAGGTAGCTAAATACTTAATAAACCTTCTCTTTATACTTCTTTTATAAACTATTAATATAAATAAGAATATTATTAATATATACTATAATAAAGTTATTTAGAAACCATTATAAGTAGCTATTAATATACTATTAAAATATAATAAAGATATTAGTAAGTTTAAAAGAGTATATTATCTATTTAAAAAAGCTATAATATATCTAAAAAACTATTTTCTTCTAATTTATCTTATTAATTCTAATCTTATAGAATATAGTAATAATATTAAGTTAAATATACTAATAAGTAATAGTAATTCTCTAGAGGGTTTCTAATATAAGAAAGAGGAAGTAATAGTTTTTTTTTATAATTATATTAAAAGTTTTATAATCTATATAGAAGTATATTCCTCTACTTAGTTTTCTTATAAAGAGGATTAAGGTATTAGTAGAGAAGTTACTTACTTTAATAAATCCCTTATTATTATAGACTAGTTCTATATGGAATATACTATAGAATATCCTACTTAAGTGCAGCTAGATAATAAGTGGACGACTTATTATTATATATCTGTCGGTTCAACCATTCGGTTCAACCGTCATGGCCGCTGGGCCACCTTGTGGCCGACCACGCTATGGCTACGTCGGGTAAATAGTCGGCCTGTATGGCTGTACGGGCTACGTGGCCAGTATAGCTACGTGGCTATATAGCTATATAAGCCCCTTCTACGTATGTGGCCTCTGGCTACGTAACCTAGGAATAATAATAACGATTACTAGAATAGTTTGTATCCGCACTACGAAGACTACGTGTGGCGTGCGTTATTTACTCCTGATGGGTAAACTAACAAACAGTTTGTATCTGCACTATGAAGACTACGTGTGGCGTACGTTATTTACTCCTAATAGGTAAACTAATACTGATCAGTAGTTAATATAACTGTTATACTACTATACTGCAGATTAGTAAGGCTTACTATATCAGAAGAAGTGATTACAAACCTTATACCTAAGGTTTATATAAAGTAAAAAATTATGATAGTTATTTATTATTTAGATACTTCAGGCTCTCTCTATATTAGAACCTCACTAGGAGCTTCTGAATTATATACTAATCTTTTACAGATAGCTACTATAGGAAGCTAATAACTATCCTTATTTTAGTTAAGACTCTAAACTATATACTAACTCCTTATAGATCGCTACTATTATAATACTAACGATTATAATTAATTTTAGTTTGAAATAAAGTAACTTCCTAATAATAACTACTGAGAAGCTAATAATTACTATTATTTTTATTACTTATAGAAGTATATTCAGTAAATATAATAATAACCTCTTAAGTTTTACGATTTTCTCTATATAGATACTGGATTTTGTGGCTTCAGTATTATCTCTTTCTTTTGAGAGGTTTATATAACTTTATAGTGGTATAGGCAGCTGGCAGTTCTATAGCTGTTAGTTTACCCATCAGAATAATTATATACTATACGTAATCTCGTTGTATGGGTGCAAGCTGGTGTTCTGGTATTTATTATTATTATTCCTAGGTTACGTAGCTGGAGGCTACATATATAGAAGGGGCTTATATAGCTGTATAGCCACGTGGCCATACTAGCCACATAGCCTGTATGGCTATACGGGCTGACTATTTACCTGACGTAGCTATAGCGTGGTCGGCCACGAGGTGGCCCAGTAGCTATAATAGTTGAACTGAATAGTTAAACTAACACTAGCAACTTTTCTTTATACTATAATACTATTGTCTAAATATAAAAGAAGCCTAAATAGTTAACTACTAAAAACTATATTTTTCGATATCCTCTTTTTACTACTGAACCTATTACCTATCTATCTCTCTATATAATTATAGTAGTTATATTAATCACTAGAATCTCTTTAAGTAAATATAAGAAATTAAGAGAGTATAGAGCTCTATTTGAAGCTTGAGGCTATAAGGCTGTAAAAGCTATACAGCTATATAGCTATAAGGTTATATAGCTATACTATAGCTATAAGGAGGTTGTTACCTCAAGAGGTTAGTAATATTATATATCCTCTAGCAGTCTCTGAGATTATTACTTTTGGAGGTTGTAGGAGAGGGCTCTTGTTATATAACCCTCTTGGAGCCGTGAGGGCTGTGGGAGAGGGCTATTGTCGTATGGCCCTCTTGGAGCCGCAAAAGCTGTGGGAGAGGGCTATTATCATATAGCCCTCTTAGAGCTGCGAAGGCTGTGGGAGAGGGCTGTTGTCTGAGCTATACGTGTGGGGGGTATTAAAAAGTTTCGAGAGGCTATGAGGCTATATAGCTATAGGGCTGTTAGTTATATATATAGCTCAAGTGGCTATATAGCTCTCAGTAGTGTTTAAGAGTCTATAATACTATAAGGCTATAGAACTGCTAGCTGCCTATACCACTATAAGGCTATATAAACCTCTTAAAAGAAGGAGATAATACTGAAGCTACAAAATCCAGTATCTATATAAGGAAGATTATAAAACTTAAGAGGTTATTATTATATTTACTAAATATACTTCTATAAATAATAAAAATAATAGTAGTTATTAGCTTCTTAGTAGTTATTATTAGGAAGTTACCTTATTTTAAACTAAAATTAATTATAGTTATTAATATTATAATAGTAGTAATCTATAAGAAGTTAGTATATAGTTTAGAGTCTTAACTAAAGTGAGAGTAGTTATTAGCCTCCTATAGTAGCTATCTGTAAAGAGTTAGTATACAGTTCAGAAGCTTCTAGCGAGGTTCTAATATAGAGAGAGCCTGAGGCATCCAAGCGATAAATAACTATCACAATCTTTTACCTTATGTAAACCTCAGGTATAAGGTTCACAATCACTTCTTCCGACATAGTAGGCTTTACTGATCTGCAGTATAGTAATATAACGATTATGTTAACTACTAATCAGTATTAGTTTACCCGTCAGGATAATCGCACGCCGTATGTAATCTCGTCGTACGGATGCAAGCTAGTATTCTGGTATTCGTTATTATTATTCCTAGGTTACGTGGCCGGAGGCCACATACGTAGAAGGGGCTTATATAGCCGTATAGCCACGTGGCCATACTAGCCACGTAGCCCGTACGGCCATACGGGCCGACTATTTACCCGACGTGGCCATAGCATGGTCGGCCACGAGGTGGCCCAGCGGCTATGACGGTTAAACCGAATAGTTGAACCGACAATAGCCTTATGGCGTCATAGACTCTCGAACACCACTGAGAGCTATATAGCCACTTGAGCCATATATGCAACCAACAGCCCCATAGCTGTGTGGCCTCATAGCCTCTCGAAACCTTTCGACACCCCCCACACGTGTGGCTCAGACAACAGCCCTCTCCTACAGCCTTCGCAGCTCCAAGAGGGCCATACAATAACAGCCCTCTCCCACAGCCTTTGCAGCTCCAAGAGGGCTATACGACAACAGCCCTCTCCCACAGCCCTCACAGCTCCAAGAGGACTATACAACAACAGCCCTCTCCCACAGCCCTCGCAGCTCCAAGAGGACTATACAACAAGAACCCTCTCCTACAACCTCCAAAAGCAACAATCTCAGAGACTACCAGAGGGTATATAACGTTGCCAACCTCTCGAGGTAATAACCTCCTTATAACTGTGGCATAGCTGTATAACCTTATAGCCGCATAGCTATATAGCCCTCACAGCCCTATAGCCTCAAGCTTCAAACAGAGCCCTACACCCTCTCGATCTCTAACGTTTACTTGAAGAGATCCCAGCGATCAATACGACCACTATAATTATATAGAGGGATAGATAGGTAACAGGTTCAGCGGTAAAAGGAGGGTATCGAAAAATATAGTTTTTAGTAGTTAGCTATTCAGGCTTCTTTTATATTTAGATGATGGCGCCATGGCATAAAGAAAAGTTACCAGTGTCAGTTCAACCATTCAGTTCAACCGTCATAGCCGCTGGGCCACCTCGTGGCCGACCACGCCATAGCCACGTCGGGTAAATAGTCGGCCTATATAGCCGTACGGGCTATGTGGCCAGTATGGCCACGTGGCCATACGGCCATATAAGCCCCTTCTACGTATGTGGCCTCCGGCCACGTAACCTAGGAATAACAACAACGATTACCAGAACAGTTTGCACCCGCACTACGAAGACCACATGCGGCGTGCGTTATTTACCCCTGACGGGTAAACCAACAATACCTTTTAACGAAGCCACGATATATAGCTTAATTAGTAGTACTGTTTGTGTGTGCGCGCCTGCGTATATAGGTACTGAAAGCTGAGACGTTATTAGCTGTAACGCTACGCCCCCCGGTCGGGGCTAGCCCTTCACATATAATAAGTCTACCCTATAGTCTAGGGTTCAATCTGCGGTCGCATACGGATTTGTTCCCTGGCTTATAGCGTATGAGACGGCTGCTGGGGGTATATTACTTAAGCGCTCGGAAGCCCCCCCTACCGTGAGGCTATAACAGGCAGGTAGCGTGGCGCGGCGGGAGCGGGAGAGGGGAGGTAGTGTTACGGGCCAGCTCCATACGGAACACACTACGGAACACCCTACTTAAGTGCAGCCAGACAACAAGTGGACAACTTGTTGTTATGTACCTTTTGACGATATGGCTTAATTGGTAGTACTGTTTGTATGCGTGCGCATACGCATACGTGTACTGAAGGCTGAGACGTTATTAGCTGCAACGCTACGCCCCCCGGTCGGGGCCAGCCCTTCACACGCTGGTACACCAAGCTCGACGTCGTTGCCGCATTCTATAAGATCAGAATCGACGAGGCAGATCAGGAGAAAACAGCTTTTTGGATATATTACAGCCTCTTTGAATAGATAGTATACCTCTTCAGACTCACTAGTGCCCCCACTATATTTTAATAGTATATTAATAGCTGCCTGTAATAGTTTCTAGATAATTTTATTATAGTATATATTAATAATATCTTTATTTATATTAGTAGCTTATAAAAAGAATATAAGGAGAAAGTCTACTAAAAATTTAGCTACCCTACTAATATAAACTTTAAGTTAGATTCTAAGAAGTATAAGTTTTTAGTTACTATAGTTAAGTATATTAAGTTTATTATATTAGCTGGAAAAAGTTTCTCTTATAGTCTTAAGAAGTTAGAGACTATTACTAACTAGCTTCCTTCTAGCTTACTAAAGAGTATCTATAGTTTCCTTAGGTTTATAAACTACTATAAGGTTTTTATATTTTAGTATAGTATTATTATTATTAGTTTACTTATTAGAGGTAAATAACGTATACTGTATATAGTTTTTGTAGTGTAGGTGTAAACTGTTTTAGTAATTGTTATTATTATTTCTACGTTATATAGTGTATAGTGCTATATAAGGCTCTAGATCTACAGTATAGTAATTACTTACTAATTGCTACGCTATTTAGCTACAGCTGACGCTAAGTGCCGGGCATCTGTAGCTAGTAGGCTATGGAGGGTATGCCGCTATGTACGTAGTATTGCGTATAGTTACTATATACCCTACGGTATAGCGTAACCGACACTAGTAACTTTTCTTTTTGTTGTATACCCTGGTGCCTATCTATTTATATGAAGAATAGTGCTTTTTGCGATCTATACTCTTTTACCTAAATAATATCTGAATACCTATTTATCTACTTTACTTAAGTTACTTATTCTTCTATTTAAATAGTTATATAGTTCGAATTAATAAATCTCTTGAGGATATAGTTTAGAGTGCTTTTTATAAAATATTAGTAATATTATTATCTCTATTAATCTACTGTATCTTATAAAACTTACAGTATTTATATAACTACCTTAATACTATAATATTAATTATTAGGTATTTCTCTTTAGTAATACTAAGTTTTATAAGGTATTTATAAAGTGAGTATAAGTTAGTATATATAATAGCTAGAATCTGAGGGAGCTTTTAGTATTTAAGGATCTTCTTAAGCAATATAGCTATAATTATTATAGGTTATATCTGGATATCTAGCTAGGGCTATACTTAGGTATCTGAAGCTAACCCCCTCGCCCAAGTGGGGCTTTAGTGGACTCTATATAGTATTATATATATAGATTTTTCTATATATTTATAAAAGTTTCTTCTTTACTTTTTAGTTCTAAATAAATAGTATTTTATATTACCTTCTGGTTGAATAAGCTTAGGTCTAGTTTTTTATATATTTAGAATTCAGTTTTATTTACTATATAGATAATATTAAGTAGAGTGTAGCTTCCTACTAGTTAAGTATATAATTTAGTTAAGTGTAGCTTCTAGGATATAATACTATATAATAAGTAACTAACTAATTAATATAAAGAATAATAGAGAGTATTAAAACTCTCTAGGATATTTTCATAAATAGTAATCTTATAAGTAAACTATTTTAGTAGTAATTATAATATATTTTAAGCTTCCTCTACTAGAGTATTAATAAGCTTTTAAATAAGTTAGTAAGATAAAATACTATAATAAATAGTAACTTCTAAATAATTACTATAATAGATACTTCTTATTTATAATAGGATATTTTAGTAACCTCTAGAATAATATCTATTAGGATAATAACTTTTAGAGTTAATAATATTATTATATTTCTACTAGTAGCTAACTACTAGAGGAAGCTTCTTCCTCTATTTCTAAAGTTTTTAGGTAAATAGAAGGAATACTAAATATCAATTTAATAGATAAAAGTTAAACTTAAGATTAACTATTATTTTTTTAATAATAATTAGGAATATTAGTATTTAATTTACGTCTACTTAAATTTTAGTTTTTAGTAAATAGTTAAAGTTTTCTATATAATAGGAAAGCTAGAGAATTTCTATAATCTAAATAATTTTATAAGTTATTTAGATAGAATTTACCTAAATCCTAATAGCTAGCTTTATATTATTATCTAGCTATAAAATTTTAGATAGAAAGAAAATAAATACCTAACTACTTTTCTATCCTAATTTAAAAAGATTCTAGTTAATACTAGAAAGTATATATAACTAAATATAGTCTAGATCTCCCTACTGGAGGCTACTTTATTCCCCACTTTAAGGAGTTACTTATTATAGTTAACTTTTCTATAAAATATAAATTTTAGTTATCTAAAATTTAAAATATAGCTTAGAAGCTTAAATATATAAAGGGAATATTAATATACTATTAACTACCCCACTAGAAACCTACTATCTATAATATAGTAAATAATATTATAATAACTAAAATAATTAAGAAGTAATAATAATATTAAAACTTTAGTAGCTTCTCTTCTGCTCCTAAGAAATACTCTAAAGATTATTAGAATATTTACTAATATTTTAAATATAGTAAGAAAAACTATATCTATAGGAACTATAAAGCTTAAAAGTATAATAAAATTAATATAAAAGTTATAAAAACTATAGTTACTCTAAATTATACTGAGGATAACTAGAGGGATAATACTACTCCACTTAGTAATAGTAAGAATTTGGGAAAAAAGTAACTTTAGAGTAAAGTTAGACTCTAGAGCTGACTGAGGCAGAAGTAATAAAATAGAGGAAATAAGAGGAAAAAGAATAAGTAAGTAACTAATAATTAGCTGCTATTTAAACTAGAATTAATAGAGATTACTCTATTAATATACTTATTAATATAAACTATAATATTTATATTATTATTAATATCTCCTTTATAAAGAAATTTTACCTCCTACTAGTTAATAAGTTAAAAAAATAAATAAGGAGATATATTACTAAATTATTATTTAGTAATACTTAGGAAGTAGCTATTCTAATTTTAGAAGTTAGTAATTATATATAGAAGATTTATATTTATATTATAGAAAGTTTATAGTTATTCTTATATCTTAGGTAACTATAGATAAAAGATAATTATATTATCTATAATACTGAAGCCTAATAGATAATATATAGGAAAGGTAGTATAATAGTATATTTAGAATATTAAGATAAGTTAGTATAATTTAAGGAGATCTAGTTAGCTTAGCTACTTAATATTAATTTATTTATATTTATCTATTAGTATACTATATAATATACTAGTGAGGTATTAAGTTCCTACTAAGTTATATCTATTAGTCTGGCGGATATTAAGAAAGTGTTAGTTTTAAAGGTAGAGGTAAACTTAAGGAATTATATCTCCGTGAATATTTTGAAGGAATTTCTAGATTCTTTCTATTTAGATTCAGTATACTAACTACCTCCTAGCTAACTAGAGATAGACTACTATATTCTATTAATTCCTAATAATAAGAAATAGAAACTAGACCTCCTATAGGAATCCCTCTATAGTATATTATAGGAGGAGCTTCTAGTATTTAAGAAAGCTCTAGAGGATTTATTTAATAAGAGATTTATTAAAGTAAGTAGCTTCTCTACTAATATCTTAGTTCTCTTTATAAGAAAGTTAGATAGAGGAATATACTTCTATATAGATTATAGAATCTTTAATATAATTATAAAGAAGAATTATTACTTCCTCCCCTTTATATTAGAGACTCTCTAGAAGGTAGTTACTACTTATTAGTATATTAAGTTTAACGTTATTACTATATTCTATAAAATTAGAATTAATAAAGTAGATTAGGAGAAAATAGTTTTTCAGATATATTATAGCCTCTTTAAATAGATAGTATACCTCTTTAGATTTACTAATACTCCCACTATATTTTAATAGTATATTAATAACTACTTATAATAGTCTCTAGATAACTTTATTATAGTATATATTAATAATATTTTTATTTATATTAGTAGCTTATAAAAGAAGTATAAAGAGAAAGTTTACTAGATATTAAACTACCTTACTAATATAAACTTTAAATTAGATCCTAAGAAGTATAAATTCTTAGTTATTATAATTAAGTATATTAAGTTTATTATATTAGCTAAAAAGAATCTCTCTTATAACTTTAAGAAATTAAAAACTATTACTAACTAACTTCCCCTCAGTTTACTGAAGGATATCTATAGTTTCCTTAGGTTTATAAACTATTATAAAGTTTTTATATTTTAGTATAATATTATTATAGAGTTTTTAAACTACTTAATTTAGAAGTTAGTCCCTTTTAACTAGAGACTAAAATAGTAGGAAGTTTTCTTTATACTAAAATAACTTTTTACTATGGAATTAATCCTGCGGATATTTAACTTTAATATTCTAATAATAATAGAGATAGATTATTTAGAGTATACTCTGGGAGGTATATTAACTTAAGATAATGAAGCTAGAGTGAAGTATCTAGTAGCTTTCTACTCTTAATATTTAACCTCTATAGAGTTTAATTACCTAATCTATAATAAGGAGCTTCTTACAGTATTAGTCTATTTATAAGTATAGAAGGTAAAGCTATAAAACACTAGGAAGTTTAAAGTCCTTACTAATTATAAAAACTTTAAGTATTTTATAAAGAAATAATAACTTATAGAGAAGTAGAGTTAGTAAGTAGAAGAATTATCTTAGTATAACTTTTACCTTAAATACTAACTAGATACCTAAATAGTAATTTCTAATACTCTCTCCTAGAGGGAATAAGATATCTTTAAAAAGTAAAATAATAAGAAGTAATAAAGATAGATAATATAAGTTATTCTGGATACTACTATCCTTATAAAGCTCTAGGTAGAATATATAAATATTATTAATACTTAGGTTTTTAAAGGAAAACTAAATCTATAAGAGATATAAAATTATACTATTAAGAGAGACTCTTTATACTAATAGATCTTTATAATAATTTAGTAGGGAAAGTATAACTTTCTTTCTAATCTCTATATTAAGATCCAGATTACTAAGTATATTATTAATATATTAAGATAGCTTACTTTTAGAGAGAGATTTTAAATACTAAATAGTAAAGAGAGTAATAGTTTCCTTAATAAGTTTAAGATTAAGTTAGTATAGAAATTATATAACTTCTCCTCTATAAGTTACTTAGAGTATAATAATATACTGGAAATTATAAACTAATAGTTCTACTAGTCTAGATAGTTATAAAGTATCTACTAATTTATATATAACTATAATATATATAGAGATATTTATATCTAGAGGTAAGCTAAGAAGAGATTCCTAAAGTTCCTACTAATACCTAACTAGTTACATTCTAATCTATTAATAGATTTTATTACTAACTTACCTCCCCCAAAAAAATAAAGTAGTTATTACCTCTAGATTATTATTAATTAACTAGATAAAGTTTCTATATTAGAGGAAATAGATATAATAAAAGTGGAGGTATATACTTAATAATTCCTTAGTTACTACTATAAGTTCTATAGAATATTATATTCTATTATAAATAATAGAGAGTCTAACTGGGTAAGTTACTTCTAGAAGGAATTCTATAAATTAATAGATATTATATATCTATTAAATACTAATTATTATCTATAGACTAATAAGATTACAGAATAATATAATTAGGAGATCTAAATAATTTTAAGGGTATTTACCTACTAGTCTCAGGATAATTAAAGTAACTTACTACCTATTATATAGTTAACCTTCTATAACTAGCAGTATAATATAATAGGGATTATACTTTTCTTTATAGATTATAAATATTATATTAACTTTATCTTAGTTACTAAAGAGTATGTAGAACTACCTAATAGTAGTAAAGTTATAGCCTACTAGCTAATTAAGAGAATATAATTAGTAATAATATATATTTATATAGAGATAACTACTACTCAGTAAAGGTTAGAAACCTAAATAAATAAGATCTAGTCTCCTACAGATTAGTACTAAATTAATAATAAGGTATAGTTAAATATATCTAACTATAAGTTACTAAAACTAAACTAGAAACTAGTCTAGCTATATTATAAGTATATAGTAGTAAAGATCTTCTTACTATATATTATAAAGCTAGATACCTTAAAGTTTATTTACCTATAATTCTATATAAATTTACTCTAAAAAGCTACTACTAATCTACTACCTAGGTAGATTATAGTCAATAGCTAGCTACTACTATTAGTAGATAATAATAAAGTAGCTAAATAGCTAATTAAAAATATTCTTACTATAAGGATATATTAAGTAGAGAGAGGATACTAATAAGAGGTTCTTATTAAATAGGAAAAATATATAAACTCTATATAGAAACTTATTAACACTATTATGGATATAGTAGCTCTAGAATAATATAAAATAATATATAGGCTAATTATAAATAATAATAAAGATTTAGTCTATAGCTTCTAACTGGGTAGCAGCTAGAGAAGAGGGAGGTAATATTATAAGCTATACCTAAATATCCAGCTAGAACTATACTTAGGTATCTAAAGCTAACCCCCTCACCTGAGTGGGATCCTAATAAGCTCTATATAATATTATATATATAGATTTTTCTATATATTTATGAAAGCTTCTCCTTTACTCTTTAGTTCTAAATAAACAGTATTTTACGCCACCTTCCAGTTAAATAAGCCTAGGTCCAGCTTTTTATAATAATATAAGTAAAATCTATACTAACTACTATAATATAGATCTTTAAGGTAAGTATACTTCTAGTAACTTTCTTACTTTTAGTAGATAAGTAATATATAAGATTACTATAGAAGTTAAACTAACTATTACTAATTATAATCTTTTAACTAAAGATTATTATAAATTTTAGTTAAGACAAGAAGTTAATATTATTAGTAAAAAAGCTGTTAATAAAAATATAAAGATATATTTTAGAGAGGTTAAGTAATATAAAGTTAAGGTTTCAGTTAAGGTTCTCTATTTATTACTTAAGTTATTTATTAAGTATAGTAGTATTATTACTTAAGGATTATTATTCTTACGCTGCATGCGAGAGGTTAAATAGGGTTTCCAGCTAGTATATAGAGGTAAGGTATACACTATATACACATTATTCGATATATACCTTTTTGAGCGCCTCAGGCGTAATGTGTATGTTAATAAGGACTAGCTTTTACTCTCAATACTTTTAGTATAGGTAGAAGTAATTATTATAGAGCGATAGAATACCTCTATTAAATATGAGGAATATAGTTTCTAAGAATATAATTTTAGACTTTATCTTAAATAAATTTTTTTTAAGCTCCTTATTCTTTCAGCGAGAGAATACTATATTAGAGAGACTGAGAGTATCGTCAGTTTATATACTGATAAGGCTAAAAATATCACTTTAAGTATATAAGATAAGGAAGTATAAGTTATATATTAAAATCTCTATTTATAACTTCTTCTTATAGTATGTGGAGTAAGTTACCTACTAATAAGTTCCAGCTTTAGTGAGGCTGTAAAGTAGCTTAATAATAATTATTATAGAGTTTAGAGAATACTACTTTTTGAGGTACGTAAGTAATTTAGCTATAATAAGCCTCATAAGTTCTATTTTAGCTTAAATATAAGTTTAGATAATATTATAAAGCTATATTATCATACTCTTATCCTTAAGGAGGGTTAGAACTATAGCTAAAATTAACTATTAGCTACTCTACTAGATTATTAGTAATTAAGTTAAAATTTCAAATTTACTATAGTCTCTAAAACCTTAGATTATAAGTCTTAACTTCTTATATACTTTATTAGTATTTTTATTTTTAATCTTATTAATAATATAGAATTTCAAAAACTTATAGTCTTTATAGAGGATAGAATTATATTAAATAATCTTCATAATACTATTATTAATAATATTTTTAACCTACTTTTTAATTTACTTTTTTAATAGTAAGCTAGATATTATAATTACGCTTTTTATATAGAGGGTAAGTGAGAATGCTAGATCTAACTACTTCTTAGCTGTAAGGTATATTATAAAATAAGCTTTTTAGTTAAACTCTAAAGGTAGTAAACTAACTATATATTTATAGGTTCTATAACTTAGAGGCTCTAGTATAATCTGAGTTATTTATAGTTAAGGTAGTAGATTACTAACTACTAGAGGGGGGAGAATATTATTATCTCTTAAGGTAGAAGTAGAGTAAGATGTTAACTATATATTTAGAATCTTAAGGATAGCTACAGACGAAATTAGAGTAACTATATAAAATTGTAGGTTTCTATTTACTATTAAATTACTTAGAGATCCTTAGCCTAACTGAAAATTAGTATATAAAACTATAAATACTAGTTCTTATAGAATTATAATTCTAACTATATTATTATTAATTTTTTATTTATTATTTTTAAAATACTATTTTATAGTTATTAATTAAAACTCTCGAGAGCTATAAGGTAGCTTAAGAATATAAGTCTCACTATAAGTAGTAATAAGAGGGTATAGCTTTTACTAGCTTTTTTTCTCTTGCTGTATACGTATGAGAGTCTGGAGTGGAAGGGTTATTACGTAAGAGGTATTAGGGCCGTTATGTATTGCTAAAATAGTATCAATAGTGCGTTTGGTGTACTTATAGTAAACCTCTTCTGTAGTTTTATATATAGCTTAGGCTTAAGTAATAATATCTAGAGAGGAAGCTGAATCTTCTATAAGATATAAATATACTCTAAAAATAAGTAGTATTAGTATAAGGTTATTTAAACTAGTAGTATTATTAATTATCTTATATACTGCCTGAAGGGATACTTCTTAAGTAGTAGTAGGAAGCTCTATATAGTAAATCTTATATATATAGTGGAGGAGTATATAGTAATACTTAATTTTACCGACACTATTATATAATTTAATAAGTATAATATAAACTATTATTCCTATAGTTTTTACTTCTAATCTGAAGTTTTTAGATTAAAAGGTTATATCTATATTAGTAGTAATAAAATTAAGAGAGTTTTATTATATATTAATTTAATATACTTTAAGAGCTTATTATATTACTTTTACTAATAGGTTAGGTAAAAATTGAGTGGCGTTAAATACTATAGTAGTGTTAATAATATAAAGTATATTATAGTTATTAATATAAATAATATTAATAATAATCTTAAAGTTAAAGTTAATATTACTCTGAATAGTAAATCGAAAGTGTGAGGAAGCTATATTATATATTTAGTAGTAGTGGTAGTACCTCTCGAGGGTTTTAAGAGTATGCTATTTAACTGGATATCCTGCTTTAGTGAGAATATTATAGAAGTATACTACAGCTGAGTGTCTAAAGTAGCGGTAGAGTCTCTATATTTCTATCTCTATGAAGTATATAGAGATAATTATTCTCTCTTTATTAAGAAGTATTTATAGATATCCCTATTTTCAAATAATAGGTATAATTCTTTTACTCTAGTGGAGCTTATTATAGATATTATTAAATATAATACTGAGGTAATCTATATCTGTGAGGTAGAGAAGGAAGAGTGTATTATAAGAGACTATATAAAAAATAATAATATTAAGTAGTGTAAATATATTAATTATTCTAAATGTTATAATAGGGATAGCTTCTCTAAAATATATTATAATTAGTTTACTTTATAGAGGCTTGAGGGTAATAAAGGGGATAACTAACTACTTTAATATAGTAAACTGAGAGTACCTAGTAGTTAAGAAGCTAGCAGTATTTAAGTTAGGTAGAATATCTTAAAATATAGTATTTAAGTAGTAGCTCTTAAATGTGAAAGTATATATAGAGGTAATAATACTATCTGTAAGTTTACTACTAATAGTAATACTTCTAGTGAGGGTATAGACTATTATCTGATTTTAGAGGATTCTAGTGATTTTATCTCTATTAAGGGTAATAGGTTTCTTACTATAAAATAATATGAAAAATATCTCTGGGGTAGATTCTATAGAGTAGCCCTCCTTAAGGTTAATATTTATTTAGTATTATATAATAATATCTTTATTAGTGTTAACTTCTAGTGGAGCTTTAAGATTATTGTTATTGAGGCTGTTAATATTTTTGTGGCTTATGAGGAAGGTTTAGTATACTACTGTAGAGTATATCTTAGGGTTAGTAGTTAATTTATACTTATTAAATAAGGTATATCTCTCCTTAAGAGTATACCTTATAGATTAATAACTGGGTTTGCTATATATGTAGTATTTTTAATTAGTGTGGCTGCGTGTGGGTGTTAGAGGTGGGTGATAGCTACCTGGAGCGTGAGGCTGTGTGTGTTTAGAGGTATAGTTATGATCTTGAGGGTTACCTTAAGGTAAATTATATATATAGTTAGTCTAAAATTAGTTTCTGGCTGCCCTCTAGTGGTTATCTCTGTTATCTTATATATATTATACTTTTTAGATTAATAAGATGTTACTTATGGCAGATTGTAACTAGTTGTAGAGATTCTGGGAGGTTACTGTGAGGTTAAAGAGAGTTAACTAGTATTCTGGTATACTGCAGAATATACTTATAAGCTGGAGGCAGAGGGTGTTATCTATATAGATTTTAATAGGGAAGGTTTTTTAGATATATGTAAGTTTTAAGATTAGAATCTTAAGGGCTTCCTTTTTATTTTTATTAGGGTTCTCTATAATAATATTTTAAAAGGTAGTATTTTACTAGTTAGAGAGATAGAGCTATTAATTCTTATTATTCTTAAAGTAATTCTTGATTTTTAGATTATTTTGTTAAATATGAGGTTAATAGTTATTAAAATATTACGCTATAGGTGTTTACCTTATAGTAGTACTATACCTACAGACTGAATATTCCGTGGAATATTCTACTTCCTTCTTTTACAGGGTACTTACCTGTAACTAACTTCAGTATACATAATAACGCATAATCACTAACATAAGTCTATATTACTAGGATATTCTAATTAGTAATTATTAGAATATTCTAGAACTAAAAGTAGTACTATAAAAGAGACTACTTTACCCTCTTTTAGTATATATCTAGATCAACTAACTATAACACTCTTTATAAGAATACAACTATTATTTACTCTTTTATACTATTTTCTCTTCCCTTAAGAATATCTAGTATATATACCTTTAACGTAAGGTATTACTTTACTGGATATAGATCTCAACCCTACCTACCTTGCAATAGGTTATAAGCTTAGAGTTATATTACTCTATCGAATCTCGAGATCCTCTTTATCAAATTATATAAAACTCGATAATTGCATTAAGTAATATATCTCGAAAATTTTCAACTATTTTTATCGGCTAATACAATATTCTATATAACAATATTACATATATTCAGTTATCTAATACCGCCTCCTCCGAACCCTACAGTAACCCTAGAGTTACTCTTACCTTATTTCTTTTATAGGATACTTATTTAACTTACTTAAATCAACTTTTTAAAATCAAAATTAATTTTCCAAAATTGAGAATACTACTTAGCTATTAAGTAGTATTTAGCCTCAACTATTTAGCTCAAATCTTAACTATTTTTACAGACTTTTCAGTTATTATTATGCTATATTTATAGCTATAACTAATATTATTAAGACTGTTATAGGCTATTTAATACCTAAAAAATAGAAGCTATTAGGTACTTAAAACTGGTTTACCTAGTTTTACTCCTTAAAGCTCTATTTTAGACTTCTAAAATTATTCAATTTTTTCGAAAATAAAGAAGCTTATAAGGCTATAACTAATAACTAAAAAGTTCAGACTCTATTACTTATACGCTAAAATATTACTATAGAGCTTTTAAACCTTATTTTTAACTAACAGAATCTTTATATAGCTATTATAACTCTAAAAGCTAGCTATAAGGATACTGGACCTATTCTTTAATAACAGCTATATCTCGAATTTCACTATATTAAATTTAAGAATTATAGCTTCCTTACTGAATTTATTAGTATCTTTAAAAGTTACTTATCTAAATTAGCTAATATAGATACTAATATAGATAATATTAACTAAAAAACCGTTTTTATAGTAGCTTTATAGTATTCCTATCCTATATAGTTAGATTGTTAAAAGTCTAATTTAAAGCTAAAAAAGCCTCCTACTCTTCAGACTCTTATAGCTGATATTTTAGATGAAAACTATAGGGAAATTGATACTCCTATATTAAACAGCTTTACCAGAAAGTATTACAGAAGAGATAACGTAATTAACCCTTCTGAAAGATCCGAAAAATCTAAAAACAGATCCAAAAACCCTATTTATAATGCTAAAAAATGCACTAAAGAAGGAAAATCCTATTGAAAAGATTATTCAAAAAATTCAAACATTCCTTCAGGGCAACAAAAGCCTACTCAAAAAGCTTTTTTAGCCTCTTCTGCTAATATAGCTAATATAGAGCCTTAAAGCTTTATAAATAAGACTTTTATAGTACCTTTAGATACTACTTATTAGGATAAAAATACTGAAAAACCTTCTATATCCTATAAGAGGTCTGAAAATTCAGAAATCCTAAATAAAAATTAGTAGCTTTATAATATAGGCTCTACTGTTTATATAGTAAATAATCTTCAGTTTTTCACCGATATAGATACTTTATAGAACCTACTATCTGTATTTACAGGAGGGAAGCCTATAAATCCTTCTGGTATTAATACTATAGAACTTCCTATCTACTATAAGGATTCTATAAATACTATTAAGTTAACTAATACCCTTTATATTCCAGAGTTTCTAACTAATATTTTCTCTAAATTACTCTACTATAATAAGAGTGATTTTATTAAGGGTAATATCTTATATAACACTGAAAATAAACCTTTTACAGCTCTAAATTTATAGTAAGTGTGAAGGGCTGGCCCCCGACCGGGGGGCGTAGCGTTGCAGCCAATAACGTCTCGGCCTT
>MASP02000955.1:0-28748 GCA_001693025.2 Colletotrichum lindemuthianum | reverse complement strand
TTGTTATTGTTACGTTACGTGGCGCGCGGCGCCACGTAAGGCTCTAGATCTACAGCGTGGCAATTGCTTACTAATTGCCACGCCGCTAGGCTACAGCTGGCGCTGGGTGCCAGGCACCCGTAGCCAGTAGGCTATAGAGGGTATGCCGCCACGTATATGGCAGCATGTATAGTTACTATATGCCCTACAGTATAGTATAACCGACACTGGCAACTTTTCTTTTTGTTATATACCCTGGTGCCTATCTATTTATATAAAAAATAATGCCTTTTACGATCTATACTCTTTACCTGAATAACGTCTGAATGCCTATTTATCTACTCTACTTAAGTTACTTATCTCTCTATTTGAATAGTTATATAGTTTAAATTAATAAATCTCTCGAGGGTGTGGTTTGGAGTGCTTTTTATAAAGATATTAGTAATATTATTATCTCTATTAATCCACTATATCTTGTGGAGCTTACAGTATTTATATAACTATCTTAATACTATAATATTAATTATTAGGTATTTCTCTTTAGTAGTATTAAGCTTTATAGGGCACTTATAAAGTAAGTATAAGTTAGTATATATAATAGTTAGGATCTGAGGGAGCTTTTAATACTTAAGGATCTTCTTAAGTAATATAGTTATAGTATAAGTAAAGTCTGTATTAGCTACTATAGTATAGATCTCTAAGGTAAATATACTTTTAGTAATTTTCTTACTTTTAGTAGATAAGTAATATATAAGGTTACTATAGAGGTTAAACTGACTATTACTAGTTAAAATCTCTTAGCTTAAGATTATTATAAATTTTAGTTAAGATAAGAAGTTAGTATTATTAGTAAAAAAGCTATTAATAAAAATGTAAAGGTATATTTTAGAGAGGTTAATGTGAAGGGCTGGATTTGGGCTTGTTTAATTGGAAGGTGGCGTAAAATACTGTTTATTTAGAACTAAGGAGTAAAAGAGAAGCTTTTATAAGTATATGGAAAAGTCTGTATATATAATACTATATAGGGTCTACTGGAGCCCCACTTGAGGGAGGGGGTTAGTTTTAGATGCCTGGGTATAGCTCTAGCTGGATATCTGAATATAGCCTGTAATATTACCCCCCTCCTCTCTAGCTGCCGCCCGGCTGGGGGCTATAGGCTGGGTCTCTATCGTTATTCATAATCAGCCTATATGTTACCTTATATTACTTTAGGGTTACTATATCTGTAATAGTGTTAATAGGCTCTCACATAGGGTTTATATATTCTTCCTATTTAATAAGGACCTCTCATTAGTATTTTCTCCCTACTTAGTGTATCCTTATAGTAAGAATATTTTTAACTAGCTATTTAACCTTCCTATTATTATCTACTAGTAGTAGTAGCTAGCTATTAACTATAATCTATCTGGGTAGTGGATTAGTAGTAGCTCTCTGGAGTAAATCTATATAGAACTATGGGTGAATAGATTCTGAGGTATCTAGCTTTATAATATATAGTAAGAGGATCTTCACTACTATATATTTATAGTATAGTTAGGTTAGCTTTTAGCTTAGTTTTAGTAACTTATAGTTAGATATATTTAACTATATTTTATTACTAACTTAATATTAATCTGTAGGGGATTAGGTCTTGTTTATCTGGATTTCTAACCTCTACTAAGTGGTAGCTATCTCTATATAGATATATATTATTACTAACTATATTCTCTCAACTAGCTGGTAAGCTACAGTCTCACTACTATTAGGTAGTTTTGTATACTCCTTAGTAATTAGGATAGAGTTAATATAATATTTATAATCTATAAAAAAAAATATAGTCTCTATTATATTATATTACTAGTTACAGAAGGTTAACTATATAGTAAGTAGTAAGTTACTCTAGTTATCTTGGGACTAGTAGGTAAATATCCTTAAAATTACTTAGATCTCCTAGTTATACTATTTTATAATCCTATTAGTCTGTAGGTAGTAATTAGTATTTAGTAAGTATGTAATATCTATTAATCTGTAGAACTCCTTCTAGAAGTAATTTACTTAGTTAGACTCTCTATTACTTATAATAGAGTATAATATTCTATAGAATCTATAGTAGTAACTAAGGAACTACTAAGTATATGCTTCTACCTCTATTATATTTATCTCTTCTAACGTAAGGATCTTACTTAGTTAATTAATAATAACCTAGAGGTAATAGCTACCTTATCTTTTTATGGGGAGTAAGTTAGTAATAAAGTTTATTAATAAATTAGAGTGTAATTAGTTAGGTATTAGTAGGAGTTTTAGGAATCTTTTCTTAGTCTACCTCTAAATATAAATATTCCTATATATATTATAGTTATATATGAATTAGTGGATATTCTGTAACTATTTAGATTAGTAGAACTGTTAGCTTATAATCTCTAATATACTATTATACTTTAAGTAGCCTGTAGGGAAGGAGTTATGTAACTTCTATACTAGCTTAGTTTTAAGCTTATTAAGGGGGTTGTTACTCTCTTTACTACTTAGCATTTAAAGTTTTTCTCTGAAGGTAAGCTGTCTCAGTGTATTAATAGTATACTTAGTAATCTAGACCTTAATATGGAAGTTAGGGGGGAAGTTATATTCCTCCTACTATATTACTATAAAGATCTATTAGTATAAAGAGTCTTTCTTAGTAGTGTAGTTCTATATTTCTTATAGGTCTGGTTTTCTTTTAAAAACCTGGGTATTAGTAATATTTATATACTCTACTTAGGGTTCCGCGGGGATAGTGGTATTTAGGATAATCTATATTATTTATTTTTATTATCTCTCATTATTCTACCTTTTAGGGGTATCCTGTTCCCTCTAGGAGAGGGTGTTGGGGGTTACTACCTGGGTGCCTAGCTAGTACTTAAGGTAAAAATTATACTAAGATAATTTTTCTACTTACTAGCTCTACCTCTCTGTAAATTATTATTTTTTTATAAAATACTTAAAGTCCTTATAGTTAGTAAGGATCTTGAATCTTCTAGTACTCTATAGCTTTACCTTCCATACTTATAAATATTCTAGTATTATAAGGAGTTCCTTATTATAGATTAGGTAATTAAACTCTATAGAGGTTAGATATTAGGAGTGGAAGGTTACTAAATACCTTACTTCAGCTTTATTAGCTTAGGTTAATATACCTCCTAGGGTATATTCTAAATAGTTTATCTCTATTATTATTAGAGTATTAGGGTTGAATATCTGTAGGATTAGTTCTATAGTGAAGAGTTGTTTTAGTGTGAGGAAGGCTTCCTGCTACTTTAGTCTTCAGTTAAAGGGAACTAATTTCTAAGTTAGGCAGTTTAAGGGCTTTATAATAGTATTATACTGAGGTATAAAGACCTTATAGTAATTTATAAACTTAAGGAAACTGTAGATATTCTTCAGTAAGCTAGAGGGAAGTTAGTTAGTAATAGCTTCTAATTTCTCAAGATTATAAGAGAGACTTTTTTTAGTTATTATAATATACCTAATATACTTAACTATAGTAACTAAGAATTTACATTTCTTAGGATCTAATTTAAAGTTTACATCAGTAAGGTAGCTAAGTATTTAGTGGACTTTCTCTTTATACTCCTTTTATAAGCTACTAATGTAAATAAGGATGTTGTTAATATATACTATAATAAAGTTATCTAGAAACTGTCGCAGGCAGCTATTAATATACTATTGAAATATAGTGGGGGCACTAGTAAGTCTGAAAGGGTATACTATCTATTTAAAGAGACTATAATATATCTGAAAAGTTATTTTCTTCTAATCTATTTTATTAATTCTAATCTTATAGAATATAGTAATAATATTAAGTTTAGTATATTAGTAGGTAGTAGTAACTCTCTGGAGGGTTTCTAATATTAGGGGGAGGAGGTAATAATTTTTCTTTATAATAATATTAAGAGCTCTGTAATTTATATAGAAATATATTCCTCTATTTAGCTTTCTTATAAAGAAGATTGGGGTATTAGTAGAGAAGCTACTTACCTTAATAAATTCCTTGTTAAGTAAATCCTCTAGGGTTTTCTTAAGTACTAGAAGCTCCTCTTGTGATATATTATAGAGGGGTCTCTATGGGAGGTCTGGTTTCTATTCCTTCTTATTAGAAATTAATAGGATGTAGTAGTTTATTTCTGGTTAGCTGGGGGGTAGCTAGTATGCTGAATCTGGATAGAAAAGATTTAGGAATTTCTTTAAGATATTCGTGGGGATATAGTCTTTTAGGTCTACCTCTGCTTTTGGGGTTAATGTTTTCTTAATATCTACTAGACTAATAGATATAATCTAGTAGGGGCTTAGTGTTTCACTAGTATACTGTGTGGTATACTGATAGATAAATATAAATAAGTTAGCACTAAGTAGCTAAGTTAATTAGATCTCTTTAAGCTATACTAGCTTATCTTAATGTTTTAGGTATATTGTCATACTACTCTTTCTGTATGTTATCTATTAGGCTTTAGTGTTGTAGATAATGTAATTATCCTCTATTTATAGCTACTTAAGATATAAGAGTAGCTATAAGCTCTCTATAATATGGGTATAGATTTTCTGCATATAGCTACTAACTTCTAAAGTCAGGATAGCTACCCTCTAGATATTACTAAGTAATAATTTAGTAGTATATCTCCTTATTTATCTTTTTAACTTATTAACTAGTAGGAGGTAAAGTTTCTTTATAAGGGAGGTATTAATAATAGTATAGGTATTACAGTCTGTGTTAATAAGTATATTAATAGAGTAATTTTTATTGATTCTAGCCTGAATAGTAGGTAATTACTAGTTACTTACCTGTTTTTTTTCCTATTATTTCCCCTATCTTATTATTTCTGCCTTAGTTAGCTTTAGGGTCTAATTTTGCTCTAGAGTTACTTTTTTCCTAAATTCTCACTGTTGCTAGGTGGGGTAGTGTTGTTTCCCTAGTTATCTTTAGTGTAATCTAGAGCGGCTGTAGTTTTTGTGATTTTTATGCTGATTTTTTTATGCTTTTAGGATCTGTAGTTCCTGCAGATATAGCTTTTCTTGCTGCATTTAAAGTATTAGTGGGTATTCTAGTAGTCTCTGGAGCGTTCCTTAGGGGTAGAGGAGGAGCTACTAGAGCTTTGGCGTTATTGTTATTCCTTGACTACCTTAGTTATTATAATATTACCCTCTGTATTATAGGTGGTAGGTCTCCAGTGAGGTGGCTGGTAGTATACTAGTGTCCCCTTTATATATTTAAGCTTCTAAGTTATATCTTGAACTTTAGATAACTAAAATTTATATTCTGTGGGAAGGTTAATTATAATAAATAGCTTCTTAAGGTAGGGAAGTAGGATAGCTTCCAGTAGGGAGATCTAAACTATATCTAACTATATATATCCTTTAATGTCAGTTAGAATCTTTTTAAATTAAGGTAGAAAGGTAGTTAGGTATTTATTTTCCTTCTATCTGAAGTTCTATAATTAGGTAATAGTATAGAGTTAACTATTAGGATCTAGGTAAGTTCTATTTAAGTAACTTATGAAATTATTTAAATTATAGGAGTTTTCTAGCTTTCCCACTATATAGAAAATTTTAATTACCTACTGAGGACTAAAGTCTAAGTAAAAGTAAATTAGATATTAGTATTCCTAATTATTATTAAAGAAGTAGTAGTTAATTTTAAACTTAATTTTTATCTATTAAGTTTACACTTAGTATTCTTTTTACTTACTTAAAAACTTTAGGAGTAGGAAAAGAGGTTTCCTCTAGTAGTTAGCTATTAGTAGGAATATAGTAGTGTTATTAACCCTAAAGGCTGTCATTCTAATAGATATTATTCTAGAGGTTACTGGAGTATCCTAGTGTAGACTAGAGGTGTCTATTATAGTAGCTACCTGGGGGTTACTGCCTACTATAGTATCTCATTTCACTAACTTATACGAAAGCTTATTAATCCTCTAGTAGAGAAAGCTTAAAATATACTATAACTACTACTGAAGTAGTTTACTCATAAGGTTACTGCCTGTGGGGGTATCCTGGGGGGCTCTAATACTCTCTATTATTCTTTATATTGGTTGTCTGTTATATAGTGTTGTATCCTAGAAGCTACGCTTAACTAGATTATATACTTAACTAGTGGGGAGCTGCACTCTACCTAGCGTTATCCATATAGTAAATAAAACTGAATTCTAAATATATGAAAGGCTGGACTTAGGCTTATTTAACTGGAAGGTAGCATAAAATACTGTTTATTTAGAACTAAGGAGTAAAAGAGAAGCCTTCACAAGTGCATGGAAAAGTCTGTATATATAATGCTATATGGGGCCCACCGGGGCCCCACCCGAGGGAGGGGGTTAGCTTCGGATACCTAAGTATAGCCCTAGCTGGACATCCAGATATAGCTCGTAACAGTTAAGTAGTATAAAGTTAAGGCTTCAGTTAAGATACTCTATTTACCACTTAAGCTATTTATTAAGTATAGTAATGTCATCACTCGAGGGTTATTACTTTTACGCTGTATGTAAGAGGTTGAATAGAGCCTCTAGCTAGTATATAGAGGCAAGGTATATACTATATATATGTTATTTAATATATATCTTTTTGAATACCTCAGGCGTAGTATATATATTAATAAGGGCCAGCTTTTACCTTTAGTGCTTTTGGCGTAAATAGAGGTAATTACTATAGAGTAATAAGATACCTCTATTAAACGCAAGAGGTATAGTCTCTAAGAGTATAATTTTAAGCTTCACCTTAAATGAGGCCTTTTTAAGCTCCTTATCCTCTCAGTAAGAAAATACTATATCAGAAAGGCTAAGAGTATTATCAGTTTATATACTAATAAGGCTAAAGGTGTTACTTTAAGTATATAAGACGAAGAGGTATAAGTTATATATTAAAGTCTCTATTTATAACTCCTTCTTATAGTGTGTAGAGTAAGTTACCTATTAGTGGGTTCCAGCTTCAGTAAGGCTATAAAGTAGCTTAATAATAATTATTATAGAGTTCAGAAAGTATTACTTTTTGAGGTGTGTGGATAGTTTAGTTATGATAAGCTTTATGAGCTCTATTTTAGCTTAGGTGTAAGTTTAGGTAACGTTATGAAGCTATATTATTATATTATTATCCTTAAGGAGGGTTGGAGCTACAGCTAAAATTAACTATTAGCTGCTCCACTGGATTGTTAGTGATTGCGTTAAAATCTCAAATTTGCTATAGTCTCTAAAGCTTTAGATTATAAGCCTTAACTTCTTGTATACCTTATCAGTATCCTTATTCTTAATCTCATTAATAATATAGAATTTAAAAAGTTTATAGTCCTTATAGAGGATAGAGTTATATTAAATAATCTTCATAATATTATTATTAATAATATTTTTAACTTCCTTTTTAATTAACTTTTTAAATAGTAAGCTAGATATTATAATTATATTTTTTATGTAGAAAGTAAGTAAGAATGCTAGATCTAACTACTCCTTAGCTGTAAGGTATACTATAAAATAAGCTTCTTAGTTAAACTCTAGAAGTAGTAAACTAACTGTATACCTACAGATTATATAACTTAGAGGCCTCAGTATAATCTAAGTTATTTATAATTAAGGCAGTAGATTACTAACTACTAGAGGGGGGAGGATATTATTATCTCTTAAGGTGGAGATAATATAAGGTATTAGCTATATATTCAGAATCTCAGAGACAGCCACAGATAAAATCAGAGTAGCTATATAAGGTTGTAGGCTTCTATTTACTATTAGGTTACTTAGAGATTCTTAGCCCTACTGAGGGTTAGTATATAAAGCTATAAATACTAGTTCTTATAAAGCTATAGCTTCAGTTATATTATTGTTAATCTCTTATTTATTACCTTTAAAATACTATTTTATAGCTATTAATCAAAACTCTCGAGAGCCACAAGGTAGCTTAAGAATACACATCTCACTATAGGTAGCAACGAGAGAGTATAGCCCTTACCAGCCCTTTTTCTCTCACTATATATACACAAGAGTCTAGAGCGGAAAAGTTATTATGTAAGAGATATTGGAGCTATTACATATTACTAAAGCAGTATTAATAGTGTATTTAGTATACTTACAGTAGACCTCTTCTATAGCCTTACGTATAGTTTAGGCTTAGGTAATAATATCTAGAGAGGAAGCTGAATCTTCTATAAGGTATAAGTATACTCTAAACACAAGTAGAGTGGGTATAAAGCTATTTAGGCTAGTAGTGTTATTAATTACCTTATATACTACTTAAAAGGATACCTCTTAAGTGGTAGTAGGAAGCTCTATATAGTAAATCTTATATATACAGTAGAGGAGTATATAGTAACGCTTAACTTTACTGATACTATTATACGCCTTAATAGATATAATATAAACTATTAATCCTATAGTTTTTACTTCTAATCTAAAGTCCTCAGATTGAAAGGTTATATTTACGTTAGTAGTAATAAAATTAGGAGGATCTTAGTATGTGTTAATCTAATATACCTTAAAGGCCTCCTATATTACTTTCGCTGATAGGTTAGATAAAAGTCGAGTAATATTAAATACTATAGTAATATTAATAATATAAAGTATATTATAGTTATTAATATGGATAATATTAATAATAATCTCAAAATTGAAGTTAATATTACCCTAAATAGCAAATTAGAAGCGTAAGAAAGCTGCACTATATATTTGGTAGTAGTAGTAGTGCCTCTTAAGGGTCTTGAGAGTATACTATTCAACTAAATGTCCCACTTTAGTGAGGATATCATAGAGGTATACTACAGCTAAGTATCTAAAGCAGTAGTGGAGTCTCTATATCTCTGTCTCTATGAGGTATATAGAGGTAATTATTCTCTCCTTATTAAGAAGTATCTATAGATATCTCTATTTTTAAATAATAGGTATAATTTTTTTACTTTAGTAGAGTTTATTATAGATATTATTAAATATAATATTAAGGTAATTTATATCTATAAGGTAGAGGAGGAAGGATATATTATAAGGAATAATATAAAATATAATAATACTAAGCAGTATAGATATATTAACTATTCTAAGTATTATAATAGAGGTAGCTTCTCTAAAGTATATTGTAACTAGTTTACTTTATAGAGGCGTAAGGATAATAGAGGGGATAACTAACTACTTTAGTATAGTAAACTGGGAGTATCTAGTAGTTAAGAAGCTAGTAGTATTTAAGTTAGGTAAAATACCTTGAAATATTATACTTAAGTAGTAGCTTTTAAGTGTGAAGGTATATATAGAGGTAGTAGTATTATCTATAAGTTTGCTACTAATAGTAATATTTTTAGTGAAGATATAGATTATTACCTAACTTTAGAGGATTCTAGTGATTTTACTTTTATTAAGGGTAATAAGCTTCTTACTATAAAATAATATGAAAAATATCTCTAGAGTAGATCCTATAGAGTAGTTTTCCTTAAGGTTAATACTTATTTAGTATTATGTAATAATATCTCTATTAGTGTTAACCTCTAGTAGAGCTTTAAGGCTGTTATTATTGAGACTGTTAATATCTTTATAGCTTATAAGGAAAGTTTAGTATACTGCTACAGAGTGTACTTTAAGGTTAGTAGTTAATTTATATCTATTAAATAAGGTGTATCTCTCCTTGAGAGTATACCTTATAGACTAATAACTGAGTTTACTATATATATAGTATTTTTAATTAGTATAGTTATATATAAGTGTTAGAAGTGAGTGATAGCTACTTAGAGCGTAAGGTTATATATATATAGAAGTATAGTTATAATTTCGAGAGTTACTTTAAGGTAAGTTATATATATAGTTAGTCTAAAATTAGTCTCTAGCTACTTCCTAGTAATTATCTCTATTATCTTATATATATTATACTTTTTAGATTAATAAGATATTACTTATAGTAGATCTTAATTAGTTATAGAGACTCTAAGAGGTTACTATAGAACTAAAGAGGGCTAACTAGTATTCTAGTATACTGTAGTATATACTTATAAGTTAGAAGTAGAGGGTATTATCTATTTAGATCTTGATAGGGAAGGCTTTTTAGATATATATAAGTTTTAAGATTAGGAGCTTAAAGGCTTCCTTTTTATTTTTATTAGGATTCTCAGTAATAATATTTTAAAAAGTAGTATTCTACTAGTTAGAGAAATAAAGCTGTTAATTCTTATTATTCTTAAAGTAATCCTTAACCTACTGGACCATTTAGTTAAATATAAGGTTAATATTTAAGTTACTTAAGTGGTTAAAGTAAAACTCGAGAGTGTTATCCTTAAGTATAATTGAAAATAGTCTTACTTATATATATTATAGGATATTAAGCTTAAAGTAGTAATTGTGGAAGATATGGATCTTTAACTTAAGGATATTATAGAGGCCTCTACTATATTTTATATTCTTATTATATAACTTTATAAGGTCTGTAGTATATTTAGTAGATATATTATTAAATAAGGTAGTAGTAGTAGTATATGGGGGACGTTCTTAATATCTAGATTAGTCTCAGCTGGAATCTTAATAGTCCTCTTAATATTAGAGAGGCTCTAAGATAGTTAAATAGGAGGTTAGTAAGACTGTTAGTTATAATAGAGGTCTCTCGCCTGAGGCTATATATATATAAGCTAGCTAGTTTAGTAGTGGGTATCTCTCTTTAACTACTTACAGTAGGAGTATTACTAGTATAGTATTTTCAACTTTTGGTTGGATATTATAGAGGGGTAGAGTAAAGTTTAACTTCTCTATAAGGAGGTTATTAACTTACTTAGAATATTTCTTAAAGTTACTTATAAGAGTGGTATAGTATTTCAGTATATTATTAATCTTATTAAGAGTCTATAAGGTAAACCCCTCTTGCTAAGTTAATTAGTATATTATTATGAAGATTTAATTACTATTCTTATTAATATTAACGTTATAAGCTATAAGGTGGTCCCTAAAATATTAGATTATAAGGATATTAGTAAGCTACTAAGTTACTATAAGTTAGTCCTTAAAGTTACTTTTAAACGTCTGAAAAAATTCTAAGCTATAGAGTCCTATATAAGTATAGAAGGCTATCTAGTATACTAAATAGGTAGAAACCTTTATAGAATCCTCCTCTATAATAGTCTTATGGTTAATATTGAGAATTCAGCTGAAGAATGCTAAGTTAAGATATTAGTAGAGCCTTATAAGTATAGAGATACCTAATAATATTATTATTATGGATGTAAGGCTGCCTGGAGTAGGTATCTCACCTATAGGAGTTAATTTAGATATTATTATGAAGGTGAGGGAGGTGTGAGGTAAGAGAGGGTTATTAATTTTACTAAATCTATATAGAGAGGGGTAAGGAAAGAGTTTTTAAGAAGCTATATAGGTCTCTCGAGAGGTTAAGGCTAGAGATACTATAAATCTCCAATACTAAAAAGTCTAGTGATAGCTTAAAGAGGGTTATTATGTTAGTTAAATATACTTCTATAAGTAATAAAAATGATTATAGTTATTAGCTTCTCAGTAGTTATTATTAGGAAGTTACTTTATTTTAATACTAAGGTTAAGTGTAGTTATTAGTATCTTAATAGTAGTAATCTATAAGGGGTTAATATGCAGTTTAGAGGCTTCTGGCGAGGTCCTAGGGCGGGGAGGGTCTGAGGTATCTAAGTAATAGTCTCGCGATCTTTCACCTTACATAGACCTTAGGCGTAGGGTTTCGCGATTACTTCTTCTAATATAGTAGGCCTTACTGATCTGCAGTATAGTAGTATAACGGTTATGTCAACTACTGATCAGTGTTGGTTTACCCGTCAGGGGTAATCGCACGCCGCATATAGCCTTCACTATGCGGGTGCAAACTATTCTGTTCTGGTATTCATTATTGTTATTATTACGTTACGTGGCGTGCGGCGCCACGTAAGGCTCTAGATCTACAGCATAGCAATTGCTTACTAATTACCACGCCGCTAGGCTACAGCTGGCGCCGGGTGCCAGGCACCCGTGGCCAGTAGGCTATAGAGGGCATGCCGCTACGTACGTAGTAGCGCGTATAGTTACCGCATGCCCTACAGTATAGCGTAACCGACAATAAAAGTTACTAATTAGTAATTTTTATAGTTATAATTCTCTTTTTTTCCCTAACTTTTAACCTTAAAAACTCTTAATATTATTTTAGTAAAATTACTTAGAGGAAGATTCTACTATATAATTTTATAATAGAATATTTTTAAAGTTTAGAGGAGGAGGGAAGTCTGAAAGAGGAGGAAAGTTCCTCCCAGAATCTTAAGTATTAAACTCTTTATTATTATTTTAATTATTATTTTTATCTATTTCTCTATTAGAAAAGTTACTAACTATATCCTTATTAATATTCTCTTTAGGGAGAATCTAAATAAAGAAGCTAGTAAGTAATTAATAAGCCTAAAGGTAATTTTTTATTTTAACTTTATCTAAAAGAAAACTATAATTAAAAATAATATAAATTATATACTAACGTTTTTTAGTTATAATAATAACTTTATTCTTTTTATTAAATATCTCTTCTAACTGAAAGTAAGATAGTTAGATCTTTTTTAACTATTTAATCTTAATAATAAAGAACTTAAAAATTATCTTAGCTAAGAAATTAAATTAGGAATAATAATAGATATTATATATTAAGCTAAATAAATATTTAAGAGGAATAGATATAGTTTAGATATAAAGATAATCTATAGTTATAATATAAATACTTTTAAACTAGAGATATTGTGAAGGGCTGGACCTAAGCTTATTTAACTGGAAGGTGGCGTAAAATACTGTTTATTTAGAACTAAGGAGTAAAAGAGAAACCTTCATAAGTATATAGAAAAGTCTATATATATAGTGCTATATAGAGCCTATTAGAGCCCTACTCGGGTGAGAGGGTTAGCTTTAGATACTTAAGTATAGCCCTAGCTGGATATTTAGATATAGTCTGTAATATTACCTCCCTCCTCTCTAGCTGCCGCCCAGCTGGAAGCTATAGGCTAAGTCTTTATTATTATCTGTAATTAGCCTATATATTACTTTATACTACTCTAAGGTTATTATATTTATAATAGTATTAATAGGTTTCTATATAGAACTTATATATTCTTCCTATTTAATAAGAGTTTCTTATTAATATTCTCTTCCCACTTAGTATATCCTTATAGTAAGAATACTTTTAACTAGCTATTTAACTTTCTTATTATTATCTACTAGTAATAGTAACTAGCTATTAACTATAACCTATTTAGATAGTAGATTAGTAGTAACTCTCTAGAGTAAATCTATATAAAACTATAGGTAAATAAACTTTAGAGTATCCAGCTTTATAATATATAGTAAGAAGATCTTTACTACTATATACTTATAATATAGCTAGTATTACAGGCTATATCTAGATATCCGGCCAGGGTTATACTTAGGTATCCAAAGCTAACCTCCTTGTCTGGGTGGGGCCCTGGTAGGCCCTATATAGTATTATATATACAGACTTTTCTACACACCCATAAAGGTTTCTCTTTTACTTCTTAGTTCTAAATAAACAGTATTTTACGCCACCTTCCAGTTAAATAAGTTTAGGTCCAGCCTTTAATATATTTAGAACTTAGTTTTATTTACTATATAGATAACATTAGGTAGAGTGTAGCTCCCTACTAATTAAGTATATAATCTAGTTAAGTATAGCTTCTAGGATATAATATTATATAATAGGTAACTAATATAAAGAATAATAAAGGATACTGAAGCTCCCCAGAATACCCCCACAGGTAGTAACCCTATAAGTAAACTACTTCAGTAGTAATTATAATATATCTTAAGCTCTCTCTACTAGAGGATTAATAAGCTTTCATATAAGTTAGTAAAATAAGATATTATAGTAGGTAGTAACCTCCAGGTAGCTACTATAATAGACACCTCTAGCTTACATTAGGATACTCTAGTAACCTCCAGAATAATATCTATTAGGATGACAGCCTTTAGGGTTAATAATATTATTATACTCCCACTAGTAGCTAACTACTAGAGGAAGCCTCTTTCCCTACCTCTAAAGTTTTTAGGTAAGCAGAAGGAATACTAAGTGTGAACCTAATAGATAAGAGTTAAACTTAAGATTAATTATTACTTCTTTAATAGTAATTAGGAATACTGATACCTAATTTACTCCTACTTAGACTCTAGTTTTTAGTAGGTAGTTAAAACTTTCTATATAGTAGGAAAGCTAGAGACCTCCTATAATCTAAATAATTTTATAGGTTACCTAGATAGAATTTATCTAAACTCTAATAGTTAGCTTTACGTTATTACCCAGCTATAAAGCTTCAGACAGAAAGAAAATAAACACCTAACTACTTTTCTGCTCCAATTTAAAAAGACTCTAGTTGATACTGGAGGGTATATATAGTTAGATATAATCCAGATCTCCCTACTAGAGGCTATCCTACTTTCCTACTTTAAGGAGCTATTTATTATAATTAATCTTCTTACAGAATATAGATTTTAGTTATCTAAAGTTTAAGATATAGCTTAGAAGCTTAAATATATTAAGAGGATACTAATATACTACTAGCTACTCCACTAGAAACCTGCCGCCCGTAATATAGAGGGTAATATTATAATAACTAGAGTAATTAAGAAGTAATAATAACACTAGAGCTCTAGTAGCTCCTCCTCTACCCCTAAGGAATACTCTAAAGACTATTAAGATATCTACTAATACTTTAAGTGCAGTAAGAAAAGCTATATCTATAGGAACTATAAAGCCTGAGAGTATAAGAAGATTAATATAAAAATTATGAAAGTTATAGCTACTCTAGATTATACTGAAGATAACCAGGAGGATAATATTATCCTACTTAGTAACAGTAAGGATTTAGGAAAAAAGTAACTCTAGAGCGAAGTTAGGCTCTAAAGCTAACTGAGGTAGAAGTAACAGGATAAGGAAAATAACAAGAAAAAGAATAAGTAAGTAACTAATAGTTAGCTACTATTCAGACTAGAATTAATAGAGGTTACTTATTAATATACTTATTAATATAGACTGTAATATTTATATTATTATTAATATCTTCTTTATAAAGAAACTTTATCTCTTACTAGTTAATAAGTTAAAAAGATAAATAAGGAAATATACTACTAAGTTATCACTTAGTAATACCTAGGGGGTAGCTATCTTAACTTTAGAAGTTAGTAGCTATATATAGAAGATCTATATCTATATTATAGAGAGCTTACAGTTACTTTTATATCTTAAGTAGCTATAAATAGAGGATAATTATGTTATCTATAATACTGGGGCCTAATGGATAATATATAGGAAGGATGGTATGATAGTATACCTAGAATACTAGGATAAATTAGTATAACTTAAGGAGATCTAGTTAGCTTAGCTACTTAATACTAATTTATTTATATTTATCTGTTAGTATACTGTGTGGCATACTAATGAGGCACTAAGCTCCTACTAGGTAATATCTATTAGTCTGGTAGATATTAAGAAAATATTAATCTTAAAGGTGGAGGTAGACCTAAGGGATTATATCCCTATAAATATCTTAAAAGAATTTCTAGATTTTTTCTATCTAGATTTAGTATACTAGCTGCCTCCTAGTTAACTAGGGATAGACTACTATATCCTATTAATTCCTAATAATAAAAGATAGGAACTAGACTTCCTATAGGGACCTCTCTATAGTATATTATAAGAGGAGCTTTTAGTATTTAAGAAGACCCTAGAGGATTTACTTAATAAAAAATTTATTAAAGTAAATAATTTCTCCACTAGTATCCTAATCCTCTTTATAAGAAAGTTAGATAGAGGAATATATTTCTGCGTAGATTATAGAGTTTTTAACGTAATTATAAAGAAAGACTGCTACTTCCTCTCCCTTATATTAGAGACCCTCTGGAGAGTTACTACTACCCGCTAGTATACTAAACTTAATATTGTTACTATATTCTATAAGATTAGAATTAATAAAGTAGATTAGGAGAAAATAGCTTTTTAGATATATTATAGCCTCTTCGAATAGGTAGTATATCCCTTCAGACTTACTAGTGTCCCTACTACGTTTTAATAGTATATTAATAGCTATCTGTAATAGTTTCTAGATAACTTTATTATAATATATATTAATAATATCCTTATTTATATTAGTAGCTTATAAAAGGAGTATAAGGAGAAAGTCTATTAAATACTTAGCTATCTTATTAATATAAACTTTAAGTTAGATCCTAAGAAGTATAAGTTCTTAGTTACTATAGTTAAGTATATTAGGTATATTATAATAGCTAGAAAGAGCTTCTCTTGTGATTCTAAGAAGTTGGAGGTTATTACTAACTAGTTTCTTTCTAGTTTACTGAAAGGTATTTATAGTTTCTTTAAGTTTATAAGCTACTATAAGGTTTTTATACTTCAGTATAGTGTTATTATAGAGCTTTTAAACTACCTAACTTAGAAGTTAGTTCCTTTTAACTGGAGACTAGAGTAGTAGGAAGTTTTCCTTACACTAAAATAATTCTTTATTATAGAACCAATCCTATAGATATTTAACCTTAATACTCTAATAATAGTAGAGATAGACTATTTAGAGTATACCCTAGGAGGTATATTAATCTAAGCTGATAAGGTTAGAGTGAGGTATCTAGTAGCTTTCTACTCCTAATATCTAACTTCTATAAAGTTTAATTACTTAATCTATAATAAGGAACTCCTTATAGTATTAGAATATTTATAGGTATAGAAGATAAAGCTATAAAGTACCAGGAAGTTTAAAGTTCTTACTAACTATAAGGACTTTAAGTATTTTATAACGAAATAATAGCTTATAGAGAGGTAGAGCTAGTGGGTAGAGAAGTTATTTTAATATAATTTTTATCTTAAATACTAACTAGATACCTAGATAGTAGCTTCTAATATTTTCTCCTAGAGGGAATAGGATACTCCTAAAAAGTAGGATAATAAGAAGTAATAGGAATAGGTAATATAGATTATTCTGAATATTACTATCCTTATAGGATCCTAGGTAGGATATATAGATATTATTAGTATCTAGATTTTTAAAGGAAAATTAGACTTATAAGAGATATAAAATTATACTACTGAGAGAGACTCCTTATACTAATAGATCTTTATAGTAGTCTAGTAAGGAGAATATAGTTTCCCCTCTAATCTCTATATTAAAATCTAGATTACTAAGTATACTATTAATATACTGGGATAGCTTACTTTCAGAGAGAGGCTTTAGATACTAAATAGTAAAGAGAGTAATAACCTTCTTAATAAGCTTAGGATTAAGTTAATAAAGAAGTTATATAACTTCTCCCCTGTAAGTTACTTAGAGTATAATAATATACTAGAGATTATAAGCTATTAATTCTATTAATCTAGATAGTTATAGAGTGTCTACTAATTTATATATAACTATAATATATATAGAAGTATTTATATCTAGAGGTAGGCTAAAAAGGGATTCCTGGAATTCTTACTAGTATCTAATTAGTTACATTCTAATTTATTAATAGATTTTATTATTAACTTACTTCCTACGAAAGGATAAAGTAACTATTACCTCTAGGTTATTATTAATTAACTAAATAAGGTCTCTATATTAGAGGAGATAGATATAATAGAGGTAGAAGTATATATTTAGTAGTTTTTTAGTTATTATTATAAATTCTATAGAATATTATACTTTATTATAAGTAATAGAGGATCTAACTAGGTAAGTTACTTCTAGAAGGAGTTTTATAGGTTAATAGATATTATATACCTATTAAGTATTAATTACTATTTACAGACTAATAGGATTATAGAATAGTATAATTAGGAGATTTAAGTAATTTTGAGGGTATTTACCTACTAGTCTCAGGATAACTAAAGTAACTTACTGCTTATTATATAGTTAGCTTTCTATAACTAGCAGTATAATATAATAGAGATTATATTTTTCTTTATAGATTATAAGTATCATATTAATCCTATTCCAGTTACTAAAAAGTATATAAAACTACCTAATAGTAGTAAAGTTGTAGCCTACTAGTTAGTTAAGAGAATATAGTTAGTAATAATGTATATTTATATAGAGATAGTTACTATCTAGTAGAAGTTAGAGGTTCAGGCGAATAGAATCTAGTTCCCTATAGATTAATATTAAGTTAATAATAAAATATAGTTAAATATATCTAACTATAAGTTACTAAAGTTAAGCTGAAAACTAACTTAGCTATATTATAAATATATAGTAGTAAAAGTTTTCTTACTGTATATTATAAAGCTAGATACTTTAGAGTTTATTTACTTATAGTTCTATATAGATTTACTCTGGAGAGCTACTACTAATCTACTACCTAGGTAGATTATAGTTAATAGCTAGCTGCTACTACTAGTAAATAATAATAGGGAGGTTAAATAGCTAGTTAAAAATATTCTTACTATAAGGATATATTAAGTAGAGAGAGGATATTAATAAGAAGTTTTTATTAAATAGAAAGAATATATAAACTCTATATAGAAGCTTATTAACACTATTATAAATATAGTAGCCTTAGAGTAATATAAGGTAATATATAGACTGATTATAGATAATAATAAAGATCCAGCCTATAGCCTCCAGCTGGGCGGCAGCTAGAGAGGAGGGAGGTAATATTATAAACTATATCTGGATATCCAGCTAGAGCTGTACCTAGGTATCTGAAGCTAACCCCCTCGCTCGGGTGGGGCCCTAGTAGGCTCTATATAATACTATATATACAGACTTTTCTATATATCTGTAAAAGCTTCTCTTTTACTCTTTAGTTCTAAATAAACAGTATTTTACGTCACCTTCCGGTTAAATAAGCTTAGGTTCAGCCTTTCACAGCTAGACTAGCTTTCAGCTTAACTTTAGTAATTTATAGTTAAATATATTTAATTATATTTTATTACTAACTTAATATTAATCTGCAGGAAACTAGGTTTTATTTATCTAAACTTCTAACTTCTACTAAGTAGCAGCTATCTCTATATAGATATATATTATTATTAACTATATTCTCTTAATTAGCTGGTAAACTGTAGCTTCACTACTATTAGGTAGTTTTATATACTTCTTAGTAACTAGAATAGAGTTAATATAATATTTATAATCTATAAAGAAAGATATAGTCTCTATTATATTATACTACTAATTATAGAAAGTTAACTATATAATAAGTAGTAGGTTATTTTAGTTATCCTGAAACTAGTAGGTAAATACCCTCAAAACTACTTAAATTTCCTAATTATACTATTTTATAATCCTATTAATCTATAAATAGTAACTAATACTTAATAGATATATAATATCTATTAACTTATAGAATTTCTTCTAGAAGTAACTTACTTAGTTAGACTCTCTATTATTTATAATAGAATATAATATTCCATAGAACTTATAATAGTAACTAAGAAACTACTAAATATATATTTCTACTTCTATTATATCTATCTCCTCTAATATAGAAACTTTACTTAATTAATTAATAATAATTTAGAGGTAATAGCTACCTTATCTTTTTATAGAAGGTAAGTTAGTAATAAAATCTATTAATAGATTAGAATATAATTAGTTAAATATCAGTAGAAATTTTAGAAATCTCTTTTTAGTTTACTTCGAGATATAAATACTTCTATATATATTATAGTTATATATAAATTAGTAGATACTTTATAACTATCCAGACTAGTAGAATTATTAGCTTATAGTTTCTAATATATTATTATATTCTAAGTAACTTATAGGAAAGAAGTTATATAACTTCTATATTAATCTAGTTTTAAGTTTATTAAGGAGGTTATTACTCTCTTTACTATTTAGTATTTAAAATCTCTTTCTGAAGGTAAACTATCCCAGTATATTAATAGTATACTTAATAATTTAAATTTTAATATAAAAGTTATGAGGGAAGCTATACTTCTCTTATTAGATTACTATAAAGATCTATTAATATAAAGAGTCTCTCTTAGTAGTATAATTTTATATTTCTTATAAGTTTAATCTTCTTTTAAAAACCTAAATATTAATAATATTTATATATTCTATCTGGAGCTCTATAAGGATAGTAGTATCTAGAATAATTTATATTACTTATTTTTATTACTTCTTATTATTCCACTCTTTAGGAGTATTCTATTTCCTCTGGAAGAAGATATTAGAAGCTACTATCTGGATATCTAGTTAGTATTTAAGATAAAAATAATAAAAAGGCAACTTCTCTACTTACTAGTTCTACCTTTCTGTAAGTTATTATTTCTTTATAAAATACTTAAAGTTCTTATAGTTAATAAGAATCTTAAACTTCCTAATATTCTATAGTTTCACTCTCTATACTTATAAATATACTAGTATTATAAGGAGTTTCTTATTATAAATCAGGTAATTAAACTCTATAGAAGTTAGATATTAAGAATAGAAGGCTACTAAATACCTTACTCTAGCTTTATCAGCTTAAGTTAATATACCTCCTAGAGTATATTCTAAATAGTCTATCTCTATTATTATTAGAGCGTCAGGATTAAATATCTATAAGATTAATTCTATAGTAAAGAGTTATTTCAGTTTAAAGAAAGCTTCTTACTACTCTAATCTCTAGTTAAAAGAAACTAACTTCTAAGTTAGGTAGTTTAAAGACTCTATAATAATATTATATTGAAGTATAAAAACCTTATAGTAGTTTATAAACCTAAGAAAATTATAAATATTCTTTAGTAAGTTAGAGGGAAGTTAGTTAATAATAATTTCTAACTTCTTAAGATTATAAGAGAGACTCTTTCTAGCTATTATAATATATCTAATATACTAAATTATAATAACTAAAAATTTATACTTCTTAGAATCTAACTTAAAGTTTATATTAGTAAGATAGCTAAATATCTAGTAGATCTTCTCTTTATATTTTTTTTATAAGCTACTAATTGTGAAGGGCTGGACCTAGGCTTATTTAACTGGAAGGTGGCGTAAAATACTGTTTATTTAGAACTAAGGAGTAAAAGAGAAACCTTCACGGGTGCGTGGAAAAGTCTGCATATATAATACTATATAGAGCCTACTGGGGCCCCACCCGGGCGAGGGGGTTAGCTTCAGATACCTAGGCATAACCCTAGCTGGATATCTAGGTATAGCCTGTAATATTACCTCTCTCCTCCCCAGCTGCCGCCCAGCTGGAGGCTATAGGCTAAGTTTCTATTATTATCTATAATTAGTCTATATATCACTTTATACTACTCTAGAGCTACTATATTTATAATAGCGTCAATAGGCTTCTATATAGAGTTTATATATCCTTCCTATTTAATAAAAGCCTCTCGTTAGTATCTTCTCCCCACTTAATATATTCTTACAGTAAGAATATTTTTAACTAGCTATTTAACCTCCCTATTATTATCTACTAGTAGTAGTAGCTAGCTATTAACTATAA
The DNA here is from genome assembly GCA_001693025.2 of Colletotrichum lindemuthianum. Taxonomy (NCBI): domain Eukaryota; kingdom Fungi; phylum Ascomycota; class Sordariomycetes; order Glomerellales; family Glomerellaceae; genus Colletotrichum; species Colletotrichum lindemuthianum. The sequence goes on along the minus strand of MASP02000955.1, from coordinate 7,389 downwards.
TCTACTTAAGTAGTAGGTTAGTAGTAGCTTTCTGGAGTAAATCTATATAGAACTATAGGTAAATAAACTTTAGGATATCTAACTTTATAATATATAGTAAGAATATTTTTACTATTATATACTTATAGTATAGTTAGGTTAGTTTTTAGTTTAACTTTAGTGACTTATAGTTAGATATATTTAACTATATTTTATTACTAACTTAGTATTAATCTGTAGGGAACTAAGTTTTATTTGCTTAGGTTTTTAATTTCTGCTGGATAGTAACTATCTCTATATAGATATATATTATTACTAACTGTATTCTCTTAACTAACTAGTAGGCTGTAACTTTACTACTACTAGGTAGTTCTGTATACTTCTTAGTAATTAGGATAGGGTTAATATAATATTTATAATCTATAAAGAAAAATATAGTCTCTATTATATTATACTGCTAGTTGTGGAGGGTTAACTATATAATAGGTAGTAGGTTATTTTAGTTATCTTAGTATTAGTAGGTAAATATCCTTAAAACTATTTAGATCTCTTAATTATACTATTTTGTGATCCTGTTAGTCTGTAAGTAGTAATTAGTATTCAGTAGGTATATAATATCTATTAACTTATAGAACTCCTTCTAGAAGTAACTTATTTAGTTAGACTCTCTATTACTTATAATAGAGTATAGTATTCTATAGAATCTGTAGTAGTAACTAAGGAACTATTAGGTATATATTTCTACCTCTATTATATCTATCTCTTCTAATATAGAAGCTTTAATTAGTTAATTAATAATAACCTAGAAGTAATAGCTACCTTATCCTTTCGTAGGGGGTAAGTTAGTAATAAAGTCTATTAATAGATTAGAATATAACTAGTTAGGTACTAGTAGGAACTTTAGGAATCCCTTCTTAGTCTGCCTCTAGATATAAATACTTCTATATATATTATAGTTATATATAAATTAGTAGATACTTTATAACTATCCAGATTAGTAGAATTATTAGCTTATAATCTCTAGTATACTATTACGCTCTGGGTGGCCTGTAGGGGAGAAGTTATATAATTTCTATACTAACTTAATCCTAAGCTTATTAAGGAGGCTATTACTCTCTTTACTACTTCGTATCTAAAATCTCTCTCTGAAGGTAAGCTATCTCAGTATATTAATAGTATACTTAGTAATCTGGATCTTAATATAGAAGTTAGGGGGGAAATTATACTTTCTCTGCTGGATTACTATAAAGATCTATTAGTATAAGGAGTCTCTCTTAGTAATATAGTTCTATATTTATTATAGGTCTGGTTTTTTTTTTGAAAACCTAGATACTAGTAATATTTATATATTCTATCTGGAGCCCTATAGGGATAATAGTATTTAGGATAATCTGTATTATTTATCTCTATTACTTCTTATTATCCTACCTTTTAGGGGTATCTTATTCCCTCTAGGAGAGAATATTAGAAACTACTACCTAAGCGTCCAGTTAGTATTTAAGGTAAAAGTTATATTAAGATAACTTCTCTACTTACTAACTTTACCTCTCTATAAGCTATTATTTCTTTATGAAATACTTAAGGTTTTTATAGTTAGTAAGGATCTTAAACTTCTTAGTGCTCTGTAGCTTTATTCTCTATACTTATAAATATTCTAGTATTATAAAGAGTTCCTTATTGTAGATTAGGTAATTAAACTCTATAGGGGTCAGGCGTTAGGAGTGGAAAGCTACTAGATACCTTACTCTAGCTTTATCAGCTTAAGTTAATATACCTCCTAGGATATACTCTAAACAGTCTGTCTCTACTATTATTAGAGCGTTAGGATTAAATATCTACAGGATTAGTTCTATAGTAAAGAGTTATTTTAGTATAAGGAAGATTTCCTACTACTTTAGTCCCCAGTTAAAAGGAACTAACTTCTAAGTTAGATAGTTTAAAGGTTTTATAATAATATTATACTGAGGTATAAAGACTTTATAGTAGTTTATAAACCTAAGGAAACTATAGATACCTTTTAGTAAGCTAGGGGGGAGCTAGTTAGTAATAATTTCTAACTTCTCAGAATTATAAGAGAGACTTTTTCTAGCTATTATAATATATTTAATATACTTAACTATAGTGACTAAGAATTTATATTTCTTAGGATCTAATATAAAACCTATATCAGTAAGGTAGCTAAATATCTAGTGGACCTTCTCTTTATACTCTTTTTATAAGCTACTAATATAAATAAGGATATTGTTAATATATACTGTAATGAAGTTATCTAGGAATTATTATAAGTAGCTATTAATATACTATTAAAATATAGTGGGGATACTAGTAAGTCTAAAGGAGTATATTACCTATTTAAAGAGGTTATAATATATCTGAAAAGCTATTTTCTTCTAATTTACTTTATTAATTCTAATTTTATAGAATATAGTAATAATATTAAGTTTAGTATATTAGTAGGTAATAATAACTCTCTGGGGGGTTTCTAATATAAGGGGGAGGAGGTAATAGTTCTTCTTTATAATTATATTAAAGGCTCTGTAATTTATATAGAAGTATATTCCTCTACCTGGCTTTCTTATAAAGAGGATTAGGATATTAGTAGAGGAGCTACTTACTTTAATAAATTCCTTATTAAGTAAATCCTCTAGAGTCTTCTTAAATACTAGAAGCTTCTCTTATAATATACTATAGAGGGGTCCCTATAGGAGGTTTAGTTCCTATCCCTTATTATTAGGAATTAATAGGATATAGTAGTTTATCCCTAGTCGGCTGGGGGGTAGTTAGTATACGAAATCTAAATAGAAAAGATTTAGGAATTTCTTTAAGATATTTATAGGAATATAATCCCTTAAGTCTACCTCCACTTTTAAAGCTAATATTTTCTTAATATCTGCCAGACTAATAGATATAACCTAGTAGGAGCTTAGTATCTCACTAGTATACTATATAGCATACTAACAGACAAATATAAATAAATTAGCATTAAGTAGCTAAGCTAACTGGATCTCCTTAAGCTATACTAACTTATCTTAATATTCTAAGTATACTATTATACTATCCTTTCTGTATATTATCTATTAGGCTTCAGTGTTATAGATAATATAATTATCCTCTATCTATAGCTACTTGAGATATAAGAGTAGCTATAAGCTCTCTATAATATAGATATAGATTTTCTGTATATAGCTACTAACTTCTAAAGTTAGAATAGCTACCCCCTGGGTGTTACTAAATGATAGCTTAGTAGTGTATTTTCTTATCTATCTCTTTAACTTATTAATTAGTAGGAAGTGAAGTTTCTTTATAAGGAAGGTATTAATAATAGTATAAATATTATAGTCTATATTAATAAGTATATTAATAGAGTAATCTCTATTAATTCTAGTCTAAATAGTGGCTGACTACTAGTTACTTACTTATTCCTTTTTCTATTATTTCCCCCATTCTATTATTTCTACCTCAGTTAGCTCTAGAGTCTAACTTTACTCTAAAGTTACTTTTTTCCCAAATTCTCACTATTACTAAGTGGGGTAGTATTATCCCCCTGGTTATCTCCAGTATAATCTGGAGCAGCTATAGCTTTTATAATTTTTGATACTGATTTTCTTATACTTTTAGGCTCTATAGTTCCTGTGGATATAGCTTTTCTTACTGTATTTAAAGTATTAGTGGGTGTCCTGGCAGTTTCTGGAGTATTCCTTAGGGGTAGAAGAGGAGCTACTAAAGCTTCTGTATTATTATTACTTCTCAACTACCCTAGTTATTATAATATTACTTTCTATATTATAGGTGGTAGGTTTCTAGTGGGGTAGCTAGTAATATACTGACGCCTCCTTTATATATTTAAACTTCTAAGCTATATCTTAAACTTTAGATAACTAAAGTCTATATTCTGTAGGAAGGTTAATTATAATAAATAGCTTCTTAAGGTGGGGGAGTAGAATAGCCTCTAGTAGGGAGATCTGGATTATATCTAGCTATATTTATCCTTTAGTATTAGTTAGAGTTTTTTTAAATTAGGATAGAAAGGTAGTTAGATATTTATTTTCCTTCTATCTGAAGTTTTATAGCTGGGTAACAGTATAAAGCTGACTATTAGGATCTAGATAAGTTCTATCTAAGTAACTTATAAAATTATTTAGGTTATAGGAGTTCTCTAGCCTTCTTACTATATAGAAGGTTTTAACTACCTACTAAAAATTAGAGTCTAAGTAAGAGTAAATTAAATATTAGTATTCCTAATTACTATTAAAGAAGTAGTAGTTAATCTTAAGTTTAGTTTTTATTTATTAAGCTTATATTTAGTATTCTTTTTACTTACCTGAAAACTTTAGGGGTAGGAGAAGAGGCTTCCTCTAGTAGTTAGCTACTAGTGGGGGTATAGTAGTATTATTAACCTTAAGGATTGTTATCCTAATAGATATTATTCTGGGGGTTACTAGAGTATCCTAGTGTAGGCTAGAGGTGTCTGTTACAGTAGCTACCTGGAGGTTACTATCTGCTATAGTATCTTATTTTACTAACTTATACGAAAGTTTATTAATCCTCTAGTAGAGAGGGCTTAAGGTATATTATAACTACTACTGAAGTAGTTTACTTATAGGGTTACTACCTATAGGAATATCCTAGGGGGCTTTAGTACTCTCTATTATTCTTTATATTAGTTACCTATTATATAGTATTATATCCTAGGAGCTACGCTTAACTAGATTATATACTTAACTAGTGGGGAGCTATACTCTACTCAGTATTATCTATATAGTAAATAAAACTGAGTTCTAAATATGTGAAGGGCTAGACTTAAGCTTATTTAACTGGAAGGTAGCGTAAAATACTGTTTATTTAGAACTAAGGAGTAAAAGAGAAGCTTTTATGGGTGCGTGGAAAAGTCTGTATATATAGTGTTATATAGGGCCCACTGGGGCCCCACCCGGGTGAGGGGGTTGGCTTCGGATGCCTGGGCACAGTCCTGGCCGGACATCCGGGCATAGCCTATAACACTAATATAAATAAGGATATTATTAATATATATTATAATTAAGTTATCTAGAAATTATTATAGGTAGCTATTAATATACTATTAAAATATAGTAAGGATATTAGTAAGTCTATAGGAGTATACTATCTATTTAAAGAAATTATAATATATCTAAAAAGCTATTTTCTCTTAATTTATTTTATTAATTTTAATCTTATAGAATATAGTAATAATATTAAGCTTAGTATACTAATAGGTAGTAGTAACTCTCTAGAGAGTTTCTAATATATGGAAGAGGAAGTAATAATTCTTCTTTATAATTATATTGAGAATTTTATAATCTATATAGAAATATATTTCTCTACCTAGTTTTCTTATAAAGAAGATTAAATATTAATAGAGAAGTTACTTATTTTAATAAATTCTTTATTAAGTAAATCCTCTAGGATCTTCTTAAATATTAGAAGCTTCTTCTATAATATACTATAGAGGAATCTCTATAGGAGGTTTAGTTTCTATCCTTTATTATTAGAAATTAATAGGATATAATAATCTATCCCTAATTAGCTGGGAGGCAGCTAGTATACTAAATCTAGATAGAAAGAATCTAGAAATTCTTTTAAAATATTTATAGAGATATAATCTCTTAAGTTTACTTCTACCTTTAAGACTAACATTTTCTTAATATCTATTAGACTAATAGATATAATATAGTAGGAATTTAATACCTCACTAGTATATTATATAGTATACTAATAGATAAATATAAATAAATTAGTATTAAGTAGCTAAGCTGACTAGATCTCCTTAAGCTATACTAGCTTATCCTAATATTCTAAATATACTATTATATTACTTTTTCTATATATTATTTATTAAGCTTTAATATTATAAATAATATAATTATTCTCTATCTATAGCTTCCTAAAATATAAAAGTACTTATAGACTTTCTATAATATAAATATAGATTTTCTATATATAGTTACTAACTTCTAAAATTAGAATAACTACCTCCTAGGTATCACTAAGTAACAGCCTAGTAATATATCTCCTTATTTATTTCTTTAACTTATTAATTAGTAGAAGATAAAGTTTCTTTATAAGGGAAATATTAATAATAGTATAAATATTATAGTTTATATTAATAAGTATATTAATAAAGTAACTTCTATTAATTCTAGTCTGAATAGTAGCTAACTACTAATTACTTATTTATTCCTTTTTCTATTATCTTTCCTATTTTATTATTTCTACTTTAGTTAGCTTTAGAGTCTAACTTTACTTTAGAGTTACTCTTTTCCTGAATCCTCACTATTACTAAGTGAGGTAGTATTATCCTTTTAGTTATCCTCAGTATAATCTAAAGTAGCTATAGTTTTTATAATTTTTATACTAGTTTTTTTATACTCTTAGGCTTTATAATTCCTATAGATATTGAAATAGGCTATGGCTGAGAGGGCCCATCTGGACTAAAACTAACTAACCACCCCCAGCCATGAAACCTNNATTAAAAGAATATTTTAAAAGCGTAGAATCGCATTCGCAGATCTACGGTCCAAAAGCCAAGCTGATCTGAATAGTAGGTCTTGGATTCTGGAGAGAAGAGAAGTTGATTCTTTCTATCTGTCTGTGATGAACCTGGCTATTTATGCTTGTGAGGCCACTTATGTTACGTAAATAGGCCTGTTTTCAGGCCCAACCCCATCACAATATAGCTTTTTTTGCTGTATTTAAAGTATTAGTAGATATTCTAATAGTTCTTAGAATATTCTTTAGAAGTAGAAGAGAAGTTATTAGAGTTTTAATATTATTATTACTTCTTAACTATTTTAGTTATTATAATATTACTCTCTATATTATAGATAGCAGGTTTTTAGTGAAGTAGTTAGTAGTATATTAATATCCTCTTTATATATTTAAGCTTCTAAGCTATATTTTAAACTTTAGATAATTAAAATCTATATTCTATAGGAAAGTTAACTATAATAAGTAACTTCTTAAATAGGGAAGTAGAATAGCCTCTAGTAGGAAGATCTAAATTATATCTAGCTATATATACTCTCTAGTATTAGCTAGAGTTTTTTTAAATTAAAGTAGAAAGATAGTTAGATATTTATTTTCCTTCTATCTGAAGTTTTATAGTTAAGTAATAATATAAAGCTAACTATTAGGATTTAGATAAGTTCTATCTAGATAATCTATAAAATTATTTAGATTATAGAAGTTCTCTAGTTTTCTTACTATATAGAAAGTTTTAATTACCTATTGAGGATTAAAGTCTAAATAAAAGTAAATTAGATATTAATATTCTTAATTACTATTAAAGAAATAGTAGTTAATCTTAAGTTTAACTTTTATCTATTAGATTTATACTGTTACGGGCCAGCCCCGTACGGAACACGCTACGGAACACCCTACTTAAGTGCAGCC
>MASP02000954.1:0-17925 GCA_001693025.2 Colletotrichum lindemuthianum | reverse complement strand
TCTACTAAGTAGTAGCTATCTCTATATAGATATATATTATTACTAACTATATTCTCTTAACTAGCTAGTAGGCTATAGTCTTACTACTATTAAGTAGTTTTATATACTCCTTAGTAATTAGAATAAAGTTAATATAATATTTATAATCTATAAAGAAAGATATAATCTCTATTATATTATACTACTAGTTATAAAAAGCTAACTATATAACAGGTAGTAGGTTATTCTAATTATCTTGAGATTAGTAAGTAAATATCCTTAAAACTACTTAAATCTCCTAATTATATTATTCTATAATCCTATTAGTCTGTAGGTAATAATTAGTACTTAATAGGTATATAATATTTATTAATCTGTAAAATTCTTTTTAGAAGTAGCTTACCTAGTTAGACTCTCTATTACTTATAATAGAGTATAATATTCTATAGAATCTATAATAGTAACTAAGGAATTACTAGATATATACTTCCACCTTTATTATATCTATCTCCTCTAATATAGAAACTTTACCTAGTTAATTAATAATAACTTAGAAGTAATGATTATTTTATCCTTTTATACGAAGTAAATTAGTAATAAAGTCTATTGATAAATTAGAGTATAACTAGTTCAATATCAGTAGGAGTTTCAGGAATCTCTTCTTAATCTAGTTCTAGATATAAATACCTCTATATATATTATAGTTATATATAAATTAGTAGATACTTTATAACTATCTAAATTAGTAGAACTATTAGCTTATAATCTTTAGTATATTATTATATTCTAAGTAACCTATAGGAGAGAAATTATATAACTTCTATACTAATCTAATTCTAAGTTTATTAAGGAGGCTATTACTCTCTTTACTATTTAGTATCTAAAGTTTCTCTCTAAAGGTAAACTATCCTAATATATTAATAGTATATTTAGTAATCTAGATTTTAATATAAAAGTTAGGAGGGAAGCTATATTTTCCCTACTAAATTACTATAAACATCTATTAGTATAAAAAGTCTCTCTTAATAGTATAATTCTATATTTCTTATAGGTTTAGTTTTCCTTTAAAAACCTAAGTATTAGTAATATCTATATATTCTACTTAAAGCCTTATAGAGATAGTAGTATCCGGGATAATCTATATTATTTATCTTTATTACTTCTTATTATTTTACTCTTTAATAGTATCCTACTCCCTCTAGGAGAGAATATTAGAAGTTACTACCTAGGCGCCCAGCTGGTACTTAAGGTAAAAGTTATATTAAGATAACTTCTCTATCTACTAGCTTTACCTCTCTGTAAGCTGTTATTTCTTTATAAAATACTTAAGGTCTTTATAGTTAGTAAGAATTTTAAATTTTCTGGTACTTTATAGTTTCACTCTCTATACCTATAAATATTCTAGTATTATAAGGAGTTTCTTATTATAGATTAGGTAATTAAACTCTATAGGGGTTAGGCGTTAGGAGTAGAAAACTAATGAATACCTCACTCTAGCCTTATTAGCTTAAGTTAATATACCTCTTAGGGTATACTCTAAATAGTCTATCTCTATTATTATTAGAATATTAAAGTTAAATATCTATAGGATTAATTCTATAGTAAAAGATTATTTTAGTGTGAGGAAAACTTCTTACTACTTTAATTTCTAGTTAAAAGGAACTAACTTCTAAGTTAGATAGTTTAAAAGGTTTATAATAATACTATACTGAAGTATAAAAACCTTATAATAGTTTATAAACTTAAGGAAACTGTAAATCTTTTTTAGTAAGCTAGAGGGAAGTTAGTTAGTAATAGTTTCTAACTTCTCAGAATTATAAAAGAAGCTCTTTCTAGTTATTATAATATACTTAATATACTTAACTGTAATAACTAAAAACTTATATTTCTTAGGATCTAACTTAAAGCCTGCGTCAGTAAGGCAGCTAAGTATCTAGTAGATCTTCTCCTTATATTTTTTTTACGAACTACTAATATAAATAAGGATATTATTAATATATACTATAATGAAGTTATCTAGAAACTGTTGTAGGTAGCTATTAATATACTATTAAAATATAATAGGGATATTAGTCAGTCTGAAGGGGTATACTATCTATTTAAAGAGGCTATAATATATCTAAAAAGCTATTTTCTCCAAATCTACTTTATTAATTCTGATTTTATAGAATATAGTAATAATATTAAGCTTAGTATATCAGTAAGTAGTAGTAACCCTCTAGAAGGTTTCTAATATAAAGAGGAGGAAGTAATAATCTTTCTTTATAATTATATTAAGAACTTTATAATTTATACAGAAATATATTCCTCTACCTAACTTTCTTATAAAGAGAATTAAGATATTAGTAGAGAAACTACTTATTTTAATAAATTTCTTATTAAGTAAATTCTCTAGGATCTTCTTAAGTACTAGAAATTCCTCCTATAATATATTATAAAGGGATCCCTATAGAAAATCTAGTTTCTATTCTTTATTATTAGAAATTAATAAGATATAGTAGTTTATTTCTAGTTAGCTGGGAGGCAGCTAATATACTAAACTTAAATAGAAAAAATCTAGAAATTCTTTTAAAATATTTATAGAGATATAATCCCTTAGGTTCACCTCTACCTTTAAAGCTAATACTTTCTTAATATCTGCCAGACTAATAGATATAACCTGGTATGAGCTTAGTGCCTCACTAGTATATTATATAGTATACTAATAAATAAATATAAATAAATTAGTATTAAATAGCTAAGCTAACTGAATCTCCTTAAGCTATATTAGCTTATTCTAATATTTAAAATATACTATTATATTATCTGTCCTATATATTATCTATTAAGCTTCAGTATTATAAATAATATAATTATTCTCTATTTATAGTTATTTGAGATATAAGAGTAATTATAGACTTTCTATAATATAAGTATAAATCTTCTATATATAGCTACTAACTTCTAAAGTTAGAATAATTACTCTCTAAGTATCACTAAATAATAACTTAATAATATATTTCCTTATCTATCTTTTTAACTTATTAACTAGCGGGAGGTAAAGTTTCTTTATAAGGGAGATATTAATAATAATATAGATATTATAGTTTATATTAATAAGTATATTAATAAAGTAACTTCTATTAATTCTAGTCTGAATAGTAGCTAACTATTAGTTACTTACCTATTCTTTTTCTTATTATTTCCCCTATTTTATTACTTCCACTTTAGTTAGCTCTAGAGCCTAACTTTACTCTAAAGTTACTTTTTTCCTAAATTCTTACTATTACTAAATAGGGTAGTATTATCCCCCTAGTTATCTCTAGTGTAATCTAGAGTAGCTATAGCTTTTATAACCTTTATATTAGCTTTCTTATATTTTTAGGCTTTATAGTTCCTGCGGATATAATCTTTCTTACTATATTTAAAATATTAGTAGGTATTCTAGTGGTCTTTAGAGCGTTCCTTAGGAGTAGAGAAGAAGCTACTAGAGCTCTAATATTATTATTACTCCTTAACTACCCTAGTTATTATAATATTACTCTCTATATTATAGGTAGCAGGTTTCTAGTGAAGTAACTAATAGTATACTAATAACCTCTTCATATATTTAAGCTTCTAAGCTATATCTTAAACTTTAGATAACTAAGGTTTATACTTTATATAAAGATTAACTATAATAAGTAGCTTCTTAAAGTGGGAAAGTAGGGTAGCCTCTAGTAGGAAAATCTAAATTATATTTAGCTATATATACCCTCTAGTATTAACTAGAATCTTTTTAAATTAGAATAGAAAAGTAGTTAGGTATTTATTTTCTTTCTATCTAAAGCTTTATAGTTACGTATTAATATAAAGCTAACTATTAGATTCTAGGTAAGTTCTATTGAGATAACTTATAAAATTATTTAGATTATAGGAGTTCTCTAACTTTCCCACTATATAGAAGATTTTAACTATCTACTGAGAACTAAAGTCTAAGTAGAAGTAAATTAAGTACTAGTATTTTTAATTACTATTAAAGAAATAGTAGTTAATTTTAAGTTTAACTTTTATCTATTAAGTTTATACTTAATATTCCTTCTGCTTACCTAAAAACTTTAGGAATAGGAGAAGAAGTTTCTTCTAGTAGTTAGCTACTAATAGGGATATAGTGATATTATTAACCCTAAAGACTATTATCTTAATAGATATTATTATGGAAGTTACTAAAGTATCCTAATATAAGCTAGAGGTGTCTATTATAGTAGCCACCTGGGGGTTATTACCTACTATAGTATCTTATTTTACTAATTTATATAAAAACTTATTAATCCTCTAGTAGAGAGAGCTTAAAATATATTATAACTACTACTGAAGTAGTTTACTTATAAGGTTACTACCTGTGGGAGTATTCTGGGGGGCTCTAATATCCTCTATTATTCTTTATATTAGTTACCTATTATATAATATTATATTCTAGAAACTACACTCAACTAGATTATATACTTAACTAGTGGGAAGCTACACTCTACTCAGTATTATCTATATAGTAAATAAAACTGAATTCTAAATATATCAAAAGCTGAACCTAAACTTATTTAACTGGAAAGTGGCGCAAAATACTATTTATTTAGAACTAAAAAGTAAAAAAGAAATTTTTACGGATGTGTGGAAAAGTCTGCATATATAATACTATATAGAGCCTACTGGGGCCCCACCTAAGTAAGAGGGTTAGCTTCAGATACCTAAATACAGCCCTGGCTGGACGTCCAGATATAGCCTATAACAGTTTTTAATCTTAAAAGAACTTATAATTTTATCTAAATTAAAGAAAGTAAGAAATAAAAAACTATTTTAGAATAAGAAAAAGATTTTATAAGTATCTTATAATATCTTTCAGACTTATTAATATACTTATAATATTTTAATCTATAATTAACTATATACTATATAAATACTTAGATATCTTTTATATAGTATATCTTAATAATATCCTTATCTACTTAAGAATACTTAAAGAATATAAAGAATATATTCACAAAATACTTTAGAAACTTTAGTAAGCTAAACTACTAATTAAACTAGAGAAAAGCGAATTTAATATATAATAAGTAGAGTATTTAGAATTCACTATTACACTAAATATAATTAAGATATTAACTAAGAAGATCTAGATAATTATGAACTAGCTTAAGCTAATAAATATTAAGGAAATCTAAGTTTTCCTTAGATTTACTAACTTTTACTAAAACTTCCTTAAGGATTATATAAAAAAAATAATTCTACTTATTAAACTTATATAAAAAAATACTAAATTTAATTAGACTAATAGATAAGAAGAAATATTTTAGGATATTAAGAATTAAGTTATTTTAGAACCTATTCTTATAATTCTAAATCCTAATAAGCTATTTAAAGTTAAGATTAATACTTCAGATTATATAATAGGAGGATAATTAGAATAATAAGATATAAAAGGAATACTATATCCTTACACCTTCTATTTATATAAACTTAGTAGATCTAAACTTAACTACTAGATCTATAATAAGAAACTTATAATTATTATTAAAGTATTTTAAGAATAGAAATTATAACTCTTAGGAACTAAATATAAAGTTTAGATTTATACTAATTATAAGAACCTTATATACTTTATAATATTTAAGAACCTTAATAAGTAACAGATTAGATAGTTAGAATTTCTTTCAGAATTCAACTTTTATATTATCTACTATAAAGGAACAGAAAATAAAAAAACTAATATACTTAGTTAAAAACCAGACTATAATATCTCAGTATCAGACGAAATATAGATTATTCTAAAAATAGATATAGATAGAAACCTTATACTTATATAGAAGCTACTCTTAATTACCAGATAAATGAATATTAATATAACTAGAAGAATAATATTTAAGATAATTAGAAATATTTATAATATACTAATATATAAATATTAAGAAGTTACAAAGATATTTAAAAGAATTTAATAACACTATAATAAAGAAATTATAAAACAAAATATAATTAATATAATTAAGAATTATGAAACTTACCTTAAAATTAAACCTAACTAATATAAACCTTATAGTAAATTATAATTCCTACTAGTATCTTAAAAACCCTAGGAATTAATTTCCTTAGATTTTATTATTAAGTTACTAAAATTATAAGAATTACTTACTAAAGTATATTATAATAATATTCTTATTATAATAGAATAACTTACTAAATATACCTATTTTATTCCCTATAAGGAATTAAATATAGTAGAAAACTTTATATATATCTTCCTTAGAACTATTATTAGCTAATATAAATTACCTTAGGAAATTATATCTAATAGAGATGAACTCTTTATATTTAAATTTTAGAAATTTCTAATTTTATAATTTTAAGTGAAATACTACCTATCTACTACTTTCTACCTATAAACTAATAGCTAAACTAAATATATTAACTAAATCCTCGAAATCTACCTTAGATACTATATTAACTACTAATACAAAATTAGATTATTTTACTACTAATGATCTAATTTATCTATAATAGTATTATAGGAGAAAATACTAAAGAATCATCTTTCTACCTTAATTATAAATTTAACTTCACTATATATAGAGAATCTTAATAGGGAGAATAAGTAGTAAAAATAATAGTAGATATTTTAAAATTTTACACTCTCTAGGATAAGCTTCTAAAAAAACTTAAATTCGTTAAGTAATAAATATATAAGTATACTAATATTTTAAGGATTAGAAAACTAATTTTTGAGGAGAGAAATAGTATCTACCTCACTAGATAAAATATTAAAATTAAATAACTAAGTAATAAATTATACTTTAAGAAACTTAGACTATTCAAAATTATTCATAAAATCTCAAATATTGACTATAAACTATTATTACTTAATACTATAAGATATTATCCAGTCTTTTATATTTCACTTCTTAAACTAACACTAAAAGAATCCCACACAAAAGATTATATTAGAATTAATCTAGAGTAAGAATATAATGTAGAATAAATTATTAACTATATTAATGAATAAGATAATATAGAAATATAATACTTTATTAAATAGAAAAGATATAGCTATATAGAAAATATATAGAAACTAGTATCTAATATTAGATATCTTAAAGAACTTTAAGAATACTAAGAATAACAAATATATAAATAAACTTTAATATCTATAATCTAGATTAATAGACTAATTTATATTTAATATCCTTAACCTAAATATTAACTAGATAAAAAACCTTAAGGAGATAAAATATTTCTACACTTAGGAATACTATATCTTAAGAACTAAAAGTCACTAGAATTATCTACTAAGGAATCTAAACTAATAAAATCCTCCCTAATTCTAAATAAACCCTAATTAACCCTATTAGGTATACCTAATAACTATAAATTATTTACTATCTAATACTTATAAGTATCTAATATCTATTCTAGGGAATTTTCTAGTATAAGGCTAATATTATCTTCTATATCTACTTCTTATATTGTGATAGGGTTGGGCCTGTAAACAGGCTTATTTATGTAATATAAGTGGCCTCATAAGTATAAATAGTCAGATTTATTACAGACAGATAGAAAGAATCAACTTCTCTTCTCTTCAGAATCTAAGACCTACTATTCAGATCAGCTTAGCTTTTAAACTATAAATCTGCAAATACAATTCTACAATTTTAAAATATTTTTCTAATATTTTCTATCTGTTTTTACTTCTCTTAGGTTTTATAGCTAGAGGGAGTTAGTTAGTTTGAATCCAGATAGGCCCTCTCAGCTATAGTCTATTTTAATAGTATCTAGAGGCAGATTATTCTACTTTCAGTCTTTAAAATTAAGATAGAGAAATACTTCTATACTACCTTAATAAATAAATATTAATATAATATAATAAAAATATAACATATTATCCTACTATTAAGAAAGAATATATAAATAAATATAAAGACTAGAAAGATTACTAAAGAAAGCTATTTACAGACTTATACTAGAAATAAGAAGATTAAGTAATAACTATACTTATACTCTCAAAACTAGTAGATACTCTAGAGACCTAGAAAGTATTTAGAAACTAGTATTTATATAGCTTCACTAAATAAACTTTTATAACTTTATATTATGAAATTATTATCAGTAAAGTATTTACAGATCTAGCCTATAGATAAACTAGAAATTACTCTACTAAATATAATAAAAAATAATAATTATAATAATAATTATAAAATAATCAAGAAAGTAATCCTACCAAACTAATAAATATAGTAAGATTAACTTCTTTATCTAAAGATTAGTAAAAAGATAAATAAATAGAATATTTAAATACCTCTAATATAAAGAAGATAGCTAAATAAAAAGAAGATTACTATAACTTAAATACCTCTGATAAAGAGAAAATAGCTTGGTAAAAAGAAGACTACTATAACTTAAAAACTTCCTTTTTAGAGAAGATAATATATAAGGATAATTATATTCAGATTTTTAGATACCTCTAAAGAAAAAAAAGATAAATAATATTAAAATTACTATAAATTACTAATCTATTAAGATCTTTAAGAAGATTAACTAGTAGCTTTATATAGAATTAAATTGAAATATTATATAATAAAAATAAAAAGATAGTAAAAAACCTTATATAGATAATCTTATCTACTACTCTTATTAATAATAAGTAATTAAAATATTATTATTATTACTTACTATAATAATTTCGTAACGTAATATAACCTATATAGGATAGTTTAAGATAAAGATAATAGTCACACTAAACTCAGTATTGAAGTCTCTTTTATAGTATTAGCTACTACTATATTCTCAGACCTAGTATTTAAAAGTATTTAACCTTAAGCTCTAAATATCTTCAAAAATTCAAATGATACTCTTTTGGTTTATTCTTAATATAATAATCTAACTGGAAACTTATCTTCAGGATCTTAAGCTGAAACTCTATTAGGAAAAGATAATATATCTATAAATATCTCTATAACTCTACTAATAAACTATATCCTAACTGTAGCTAACTACCTAATATTCATAAAAACGCTCTAAACCTAACTTACTATAGTTATTATATCTCTTAAGTCTGAAGGAGCTTCTAAGTTTATTGGTAATAATATTTCTAATTTCCTAGATAAATTTAAATTACTAGTAAGTCTATCCTATAAGTTTGAAGCTAATATAATTAAGGAAGTTTATATATATTATACTCTATACCTTAAGAAAGCTATAGTATTAATTCTGATAGGTAAAACTACCTAGATAGAAGCTAAGGAAACACTTTTAACTATATATAAGTTTATAAACCTAATAGCTAACCGAAATCCTAATAAGAAGCTAAAAGCTTTTATAATTAGAAACTTACTGAAGGAAGATAACCTAGTAGAAATTACATTTCTACTAACTATAATTAATGACCTCTAGATCTATACTACTACCTGAGGAGACTCTAAGTTACCTAACCAGAAGCTAATATATATTACTATATATAGAATACTTCCTAGAATACTGAGGGAAATAGCCTGAAACCTTTACTATAAATTCCATAAACTTATTGATATAGATTAAAAAACTTTCAAAACTATACTTATATAGTAGGAAAAAAACTAGATCTTAATAAAATAACTTACAGACTAACTGAAAATATTAGCTTCTAAAGCTTTCTCTCTAAGTTTATTAAAAATAATTTTAATAAAACTTAAGATAGTTTAGATACTTAAGAAAGTAAAGATAGTTAAAGAAAATATTACTATAGGAGCGGAGGAGTTAATAGATATCTTTAAAAGACTTCAGGTTAATAACGCTAGTCTCTCTGTAAATAATTAGATATCAGTAATCTATAGTATTATCAGGCGGCAGAATAAGTCCTTAGTATATATAGAGACTTATACTATATTAATTAAACTAAGCTCCACTTATTTTTCTTATATAACTAATTTACAGGCCTATAGAGGTAGTAACTTCAGAAGATCTTAATATAGAATAAGTAAAGCTTACGGCAGTTAGATACTACTCTTTAACTACTTCTATCCTCAATATTAGCCTACAGATAACATAAACTACTAGTAGTATAAATAGTTAGAATATTATATAATAACCTATAAAGTTATAATAGCCTACTAGATTTATAGTATTTACTTCTATAAAAAGAGTATTGTGATGGGGTTGGGCCTGTAAACAGGCCCATTTACGTAACACAAGTGGCCTCACAAGCATAAATAGCCAGGTTCATCACAGACAGATAGAAAGAATCAACTTCTCTTCTCTCCAGAATCCAAGACCTACTATTCAGATCAGCTTGGCTTTTGGACCGTAGATCTGCGAATGCGATTCTACGCTTTTAAAATATTTTTTTAATATTTTCCATCTGTTTTTGCTTCTCTCAGGTTTCATGGCTGGGGGTGGTTAGTTGGTTTTAGTCCAGATGGGCCCTCTCAGCCATGGCCCATTTCAGTACTTATTATATTAACTACTAGGGTGACGAAGTAATATTAATATAAAATAGTATTATTAATAAAGGATACTAGAAAGACTAACTAGACAGAAAGATAATCCTATTCTATATTATTTAGAGACCTTAAGTTTTCCTAAAGGAAGCTAAGGAAGCTAATAAAATTAAACTATAATTATTCTCTAAATTTATAAAGCTTATTTAGAACTATATAAAATAGTAAACTTTAATTATAGAAACTAATAAGTAATTTACTAAACACTAGTAAAAGAAATAAGTAGAAGAGATTTATATTATATTTAATATTATAATTTCCAACCCTATTTATATTACTATATTTAAAGATAAATCTAAAGTAGCAACCAAGGATATTACAACTACAGACAGATTAAAACTAACCTCCATAAGATTTACATCCTATCATTATTATAAACCTTAATAGGAATTATTCGCAGGTCTAACTAATAAAAGACACTAAGTTGGTTTTTCTCAGCTAGAGCTAAAAGTTATTAAACTAAACTAAAATAACAAACTAATACTAACTATAGGGGAGATTCCTCAGGGAATACTCTCTACTAAATAAATACTTATATAACTAGCTTTTACTATACTACTAACAGACACCAATAATTAAGCTCTTACTTATTATATTTATTTTAAGAGAATAGAGAGGTAAATGTTAATTCCTAAAAATCTACTTTAAAAAACCTAACTAATATATACTTAAATTAGTTATAAATATACTTAGTTAGTTATAAAAGATTACTAAGAAAGCTAGCAGACAAAAGAGATTTTTATTCCAACTAAGAAGGAATTCGCAGAAATATTCAATAAAGTTAGCAACAAAGAGAGTATAATTTAAATACAGATTAATTAATAGAACTATCAACATATTACTAAACCAACAAAACTACAGTCTAATAACAAGAAAGATATACTAATAGTTTTATTATCTAATTTATAGACCTAATTAACACTAATCACCTAAATCTATAATATAAATATTAAAATTATAAATACTATAATAGAGTTAGTTAGAACTACAGAGAGTATAATTATAAGCTTCACTATAGTTTATAATTTTATAGTAACTTACTTCTAGGTTAATATTTAATTTACAGACCTACAGAACCTAGAAATTCAAGGAATTATTAATACTAAATTAGTAATTAATATTATCTCTAAAAACTATATCCAGAAAGCTAATCTATTTAGATATATTATACCTATATATCTGAAACCATAAAGTATTATAGATATTGAATATACTACAGACTTCTAAAGAGTAATAATAGAGAATATCTATATTAGAAGTTATTATATCCCTAATATAAGTTTCTTCATCACACCACAAGGAACTATTATAAAAAATTTAGTCCTAAGTATACTATTTATTATTAAGATACATATAATACTCCAGTATACTCCAAACTAGATAGTTAGCTAGATTTAGTCTGGAAATATTTAACTAAATATTCTATTATTATTTTATATATATAACTTAACTACTAAGCTTCAGAATATTATACTAAACTTTTTAAACTTTAACTATATTCAATATATATACTCTCTTCCTCCTTCCGCAGGAGAGGGAAACTAAAAACCACTATTAAAACCCGCAAATTAACAGCTAGTAAACAAAATATAGAAAAAAAAAGCTAGTATAAAGTAGCAAATAAAATAGATCCTAACCCTCAGAAGCTACCTCCACTACTAAAATTTAATATACTGAAAGATATTCAAGAATTATTAGATAATAATAAAGAAGTAATTATAATAATAAATAAAACTAATAAAAAATTTAAGGTAATTTTAGAAATTTTAATCTGAAAGGTAATTAAACTAAAAATAGAAGAGATTTATAATATTATTATATCTCTAGGAAATTATAATCTAGAGTATTTATCCTGTAAAAAACAGTATCCTTATAATTTTCACAGACCCCTAAAATATAAACAACAAATATATATAAGAGATTTCAAGAGATAGAGGAAGTCTTATTATAAAAGAAAAAATATAGTAGAAATATTAGATACTATTTTCAAAAAGAAGAGAGAAACATAGTAAGAAGAAGTAGCAGTAACTAACACTTAGAATAAACCTATAGAAGATATTAATATTATATATAAAATAAAAGATAAAAACATCCAGCCTATAGACAACATACTATCAGATAGATTAACACTAAAAAGAAACCTAAAATAGAAGTTAAAAATATAGAAAAAAAATAAAAAAGAATATTACTAATAACTTCACAGCCTAATTCACAGATATAATTACACTAAAGTTTTTAAATATTCACTCTAGAGAACGCTTAACACTAGAGAGATTATATCCAATTCTAAATAAACTCAGTTATTTATATACCTTAGAGAAAAAACTTCTAATAGAAATCTTAAAAGTAAGAGAGAAAGCACTAACTTAAAATTTCAGTTATTATAGAAAGATACTAAGCTCTATTACACTACTTTAAATAATTAAGATAATTCCTTATAAAATATAGTAGGTTAAGTTAATTTCTATTTTAAAAGGTCTAATAGAGGATATTCTTAAGATATTGAGAATATATATTCAGAATAATATACTAAAATATAACTATACTACTTATAGGAACCTATTCTTCTTAATATAAAAAAAAGATAGTAGGATATAACTAATTAACTTAGTAATAAAAATTAATATAGTTACTATTTAAGATATAGAGCTTCCTCTAGAAGCTAACGAATTTTCAGAAGATTTAGTATATATAAACTATTATTACTTTTAGATATTTTTTCTAGATATAACTAAATTCCCTTAGACCCTAAAAGTAGAAACTTAATAATATTCACCATACTACTTAGATTTCTCTAATATTATATCTTTCTAATAAGAAATATAAACTTAATTATATAGTTTATAAGAATTATAATAAGAATCCTTTATAATTCAATTCCCTATTACTATAAAACCTTTCTGGATAATATTACAATTAAAAAGCTAATAATAACTTATAATAAAGAAGATAACCTACATTATCCTAATATTTACAGATATATTCTAAAATATATTCAGAATATTAATAAAATTTTAGTAAATATTAAATTTACAGAATATATAATTAAAATTATAAAATCTTAATAGGTATAATAGATAATTATAATAATTAGTTATATCTATAGAATTTATAGAAAATAGTCTGAAAAATTAAGAATTATAAAAATTAAGAAATAGAAATATTATAGTAGTATACTAGAAGTATAATCCTTCCTTAATATTATAGTATTTTATTAAGAATAAGTTTAACATTATTTCATTATAGTAAAACTACTCAATAATTTACTAAAAAAGAATATTCCTTTTTAATAGAAATAAAAATAGATTATTACTATAGAATAACTTAAAAATAAACTTTATAGCTCTCCTATATTTATATCTATTAACTATAGTTTTATAAGTAGCTAAATATACCTAGTAATAGATACTAGTAGCATTAGTTAAGAAGCTATATTCAGATAAGTTATTAATTAAAGATAAGCTATCACCTATTTTGAAAGTACCTTATTTATAGATATAGAACTTAACTATAATACTGGTAAGAAAGAGCTTTAAGGAATATTAAAGATACTGAAGTATTTAAGAAACTATCTCTATAAGTAATACTTCTTATTAGAGACTGATACTAAGATTCTTATTATTTAGCTTAATAATACTACTTCTAACTTACTAGAGGTATTTATAATTTATTAGATATTTTAGATTAGAATATTTAACTTTAAGATTAAGTATATTAGTAGGGTAGCTAATTCTGCAGCTGATAGTTTTTTATAAAAACAATCTAGACTATCTGACTAAGATAATAAGTAAGGAGAGGGCGATATTAATAACTAGATTAATATACAGATTTTCTTTACAGATGTAGTAACTAGAAGCTTTTTCGAAAGGATATATACTATAGGAGATAATTAATATATTGAAGAAATATTTAACTTAGAAGTTATAATAGATAGAACCAGCTAAATCAACAAAGTTTTAGCATTTCTAGTAGTAGTATTAAACTATTTGTAGACCTAGTTAAGAGAGACTAAGTAAATAGCTTATTACTTATTAATACTAAAGAGGTTACTTAGGATTAATTCTAACTAATTTAGAGCTTTTAGGCAGAAGGTTTAAATATTCTAATTATAGGATAAGTTACTATTTACCTAATTAATACTATTTTGTATAATTTCTCAATATGTTACTAATAGGGAAGAACTGTAGAGATAATTAATAGTAACTATATATAATAAGAGTAGCTATTAAGAATAAAAAACTATCTATAAGAAGTTAGTAGATTAATATTAGTAGTTTAATATATATAAAAATATATAGAAGGTAGTAAAATATTACTTAGATTATTAAATATAGAGAATATATAGAATAGGAAACCTCTATAGTTTTACTACTCCTTAGGGATTTCTATTTAACTATATTTACTTAGATATCTAGAGAGTAGGAAAATAGTATCTTACTAAAGTAAGATATATATTTACAGGCTAGCTGGAAGCCTGATAGCTTCTGTAACCTACTTTAAAAATAATTATACAGTTTCTGTGGAAAGAGGTTATTATATACTATAGTTTTTACAGAATCCTTACAGTAGATAGAGAGCTAGAAAATAAGAAGTATGTTATTAAGTTTAATAAGTAATATAGCCTAAAGTATAAAGTCACTTCAGCCTACAACCTACAAGGTAATAGAGTAATTAAAGTTAAATATTAACTAATTACTTACATACTATTAATATAGCTACAGAATAATAATGGTAAAAATTCCTAACTTTTTCTACTAGCTACTTTATTTACAGACTAAATAATAGTTAGAGTATTAATAGGGTTTATACTATTTTATTTCAAGTATAAATATAAAATAATTATACTTATTAAAATATTTATATTGATATAGAGAATATTAGACTGAATATCAGTAAGAATATTAGAAGAAGAAATAAATATAAGAATTTATATTTTTATATAATTAAATAAGAATAGGGAGAAAGTAATAATAATAATAATTAATTAATATAAAAAAGTAGTAGAGGGTTTTAATAAATAAAGAAGGAATATACTACAGGATAAATAATTAGAATTTAGTAATATAGTTTTAGTTTATAATATTAAGTGAGTAATTAATAAATCCTCAGACAGAAAGTTTAAATATAGATAAATAGGCTGTTTTTGAATTTATTTAAGGATATTTAATACTTTTCCTTACAGACTTAAAATCTTATCTGGAGAGGAAATTACTAAAGTAATATATAGAGGAAACAGGTTAAGGAAATTTATATAGACTCCTTAAAGGTATTAGGAACCTTCAGATCTAGATATTTATAGATCTAATCTAGATAAAGAATTAGTAAATATCTTTCTAGCCTAGGGAGAGCTTATAGCTAATAAGGAAAAAGAAGAGGAAGAGGAGGAAAAACTTATAATCCTAAGTAAAACTAATAGTAATATTTTAGTAGGACTAATAACTTAATAAAAGGAATACCTATTAAGTATTAAGTATATAGTAGAGAAGATACTTCAGGATTCTAAATTTGAAATCTGAATCTTAGTAATAGCCTCATCCTTAAAAACCTAGTATTAAGATATAATAGTTTAATAATATATATATAATAACTTTAACTTATAATTTTATCTTAAATAGTATAAATATTTACAATTTAAATTAAGTAATAGAAGTATAAAAAGAAACATACTTTACTTTTAATAAACTTAAATAACTATAATAAATACTTACTTTTTATACTGTAAGGTAGACTTAATATTTTTAAATAAGCTAGATATAATAATTTATATTCACTAAATTAGTATATTTACAGATTCAGTATAATAGCTAATACTGTTTATTAAGGTTTCTGAACTTAATATAGCCAGGATAATAATAAGTAGTGTTTACAGGCGAACTACTAAGTTGCGAAGCTTATTATTTTTCTTGAGAGAGACACACGGAAGCTTCCAGCTGATAAAATATAATTTGGAACCTTAGGGAGCAAAGATAACTCTATTTGTAAAAAAGATATTATACTAAAAAATAAAAATATAATATATACTTATTACTAAAAGGATTTCTTTATTTATTTACTTTTTCTTTCTTCTAGTTTTTATTATTTTATTTTTCTATTTATAATAATTAGATATATTTACAGACTTAATAAATAATAACTATATTATTTCCCTTAAAGAAATTAATAATATAAATAAAGGAGTTTCTTCCTCTAGCTTACTAGGAAGTATTACTTTTAAACTAAAATTTAATATTTCTTAATAAAAATGGGAGAGCTAAATATAATAGGTAGATTATATATAAAAGGATAAGCTGAGAAAGTGAAGAAAGTATTAGGAATATTGAAATACTTCTTCTATTAAGGGAAAACTATATTATACTAATAAGCAAAATTAAATAAACTAACTCTACTAATAATAGTTTTCTCAAAAATTTAAGAGATCTTAGACTTAGGAATAGGGAGGCTATTATATTTACTACTAAGATAATACATCTTATTTATATAATAGTAGTTAAAATTAAACTTTTAGTAAATAGTATTAAAGTTAAAAGAGTAAGTATTCTAAGTTTTATAAAAGAAGTAGTTAGTATAAGAGTCTCTAGGTAATAATATACACTTAAAATATAGATTGCAAACCTATAAACTACTTTACTTATTATAAGTTATATAAGTATACTCTTTATAATAACTATAAGGGATAGTATTTTACCTACTATACTCTTAAATAAAGAAGCTATAAATAGTAGTAGGATATTAAAGTAACTTATAGACTTAAGATCTAGACTAATAAGTAATACTAAAATAAATAAATACTTAATAATAAAGTGTAAATATATTATAGGTACGTTCTCAGATAAACTGATAGTCCTGAGGTCCTATAAGGACTCTCTAGAAGTTTACTTATATCTTAAGGGGAGGTTTAAAATTATAAACTTAATAGGTAAGAGTAACTTTAGAGTATTTATTCTGAAGTATTATAATCTTAAGGAATATAAAACTAGCTAAAACTTAAGGATAATAAATTAGACTATATATTAACTTAGAGTAAAATAAGAAAAGGAATATATATTAAAAACTTAGAAAGATTAATTAAAACCTATTATAGTATATTATTAATAATTTCCAAAGGAGTAGAGAGGTTTCAGTTATAGATTAAGTAGATCTTATAAGACTTATTAAAAAACTATACTTATAGAATATTTATTATTCTTCTAGGAAGAAGGAGTAGTAATTTACTTTTATATAGAATAATATTTGTAATAATTTACTTATTCTTAGATTTATACTTATAAAAGGAGATGGTTTTACTATAAATAAAGAATCTTAAAATTTCCTTTATATATATATTATTTAGCTTAAATTTAAGATTTTACTAACTTAATATTTATATTTATCATTTTTAACTTAATAATATAACTTAGATTTATAAATCCCTCTTTTATAATATCTACTTTATAAGAAAGCTAACTTCTCTATATAACTTTAGAGAAAA
>MASP02000953.1:0-15936 GCA_001693025.2 Colletotrichum lindemuthianum | reverse complement strand
AATAAGTAAGTTATATTATATTTCTTCTTTTATATATAATATATACTAATATATTAATAGGTTTAATCTAATTTTAAATCGATATAAAATAAAGAATTTACTTGAGTTTACTTATAGTAGATTTTTATCTACTATAAATTATAAGTTAGAAGTTAATATTAAAAGCTTAGAGAAATTTTCCCTAACTTTAGATATATAGACTTCTAAATTATAAGATACCTATTTAGATATAATAATAAGCTATATTAATAGTAATTTTAAGCTTAACTATTATTATAGGCTATATCTAGATATCCAGCCAGGGCTATACTTAAGCATCTAAAACTAACCCCCTCCCTCAGGTGGGGCCTCAGTAAGCTCTATATAGTATTATATATACAGACTTTTCTATACACTTGTGAAGGCTTCTCTTTTACTCCTTAGTTCTAAATAAATAGTATTTATACTACCTTCCGGTTAAATAAGCTTAAGTCTAGCTTTTTATATATTTAGAATTCAGTTTTATTTACTATATAGATAATACTGGGTAGAGTATAGCTCCCCACTAGTTAAGTATATAATCTAGTTAAGTGTAGCTTCTAGGATATAATACTATATAATAGGTAACTAATATAAAGAATAATAGAGAATACTGAAGCCCCCCAGGATATCCTTATAGGTAGTAACCTTATAAGTAAACTGCTTCAGTAGTAGTTATAGTATATTTTAAGCTCTCTCTACTAGAGGATTAATAAGCTTTTGTATAAGTTAGTGAAATAAGATACTATAGTAGGTAGTAACTTCTAGGTAGCTATTATAATAGATACCTCTAGTCTATACTAAGATACTCTAGTAACCTCTAGAATAATATCTATTAGGATAATAACTTTTAGAATTAATAATATTACTATATCCCTATTAGTAGCTAACTACTAGAGGAAGCTTCTTCCCTTATTCCTGAAGTTTTTAGGTAAGTAGAAGGAATACTAAATATAAACCTAATAGATAAAAACTAAACTTAAGATTAACTATTATTTCTTTAATAGTAATTAGGAATATTAATATCTAATTTATTCCTATTTAGACTTTAGTTTTCAGTAAGTAGTTAAAACCTTCTATATAGTAGGAAAGCTAGAGAATTTTTATAACCTAAATAATTTTATAGATTACCTAGATAGAATTTATCTAGATCCTAATAGTTAGCTTTATACTATTATCTAACTATAGAGTTTTAGATAGAAGGAAAATAAATACCTAACTACTTTTCTATTTTAATTTAAAAAAACTCTAGCTAATACTAGAGGGTATATATAGCTAAATATAGTCTAGATTTCTCTACTGGAGGCTATCTTACTCCCTCATTTTAAGAAGCTACTTATTATAGTTAACTTTCCTATAGAGTATAGGTTTTAGTTATCTAAAGTTTAAGATATAGTTTAGAAGCTTGAATATATAAAGGGGGTATTAGTATACTACTAGCTACCCCACTGGAGACCTGCTGCCTGTAACGTGGAGGGTAATATTATAATAACTAGAGTGGTTAAGAAGTAATAATAACGCTAAAGCTTTAGTAGCTCCTCCTTTACTTCCGAGGAATATTCTAGAGACTACTAAGATACCTACTAATATTTTAAATATAGTAAGAAGGATTATATCTATAGGAACTATAGATCCTAAGAGTATAAGAAGATTAGTATAAAGATTATAAAAGCTATAGCTACTCTAGATTATACTGGAGATAACTAGGGGGATAATACTACCCTACTTAGTAACAGTAAGGATTCAGGAAAAAAGTAACTTTAGAGTAAAGTTAGGCTCTAAAGCTAACTAAAGTAGAAGTAATAGGATAGGGAAAATAACAGGAAAAAGAATAGGTAAGTAACTAGTAGTTAGCTACTATTCAGGCTAGAATTAATAAAAGTTACTCTATTAATATACTTATTAATATAGATTATAATATCTATATTATTATTAATATTTTCCTTATAAAGAAGTTTCACCTCCTATTAGTTAATAAGTTAAAGAGATAGATAAGGGGATATATTATTAGGTTATCATTTAGTGATATCTAGGGGGTAGCTATTCTAACTTTGGAAGTTAGTAGCTATATATAGAAGATCTATATCTATATTATAGAGAGCTTATAGTTATTTTTATATCTTAAGTGGCTATAGATAGAGGATAATTATATTATCTATAATATTGAGGTCTAATAGATAATATATAGGAAGGGTAGTATAATAATATACCTAGAATATTAGAATAAGTTAGTATAACTTAAGGAGATTTAGTTAGCTTAGCTACTTAATACTAACTTATTTATATTTATCTATTAGTATACTATATAGTATACTAGTGAGGTACTAAGCCTCTACTAGATTATATCTATTAGTTTAGTAGATATTAAGAAAATATTAACTCTAAAAGTGGAGGTAGACTTAAGGGACTATATCCTTATAAATATCTTAAAAGAATTCCTAGATTTTTTCTATCTAGATTCAGTATACTAATTACCCCCCAGCTAACTAGAGATAAACTACTATATCCTATTAATTTCTAATGAGAAAGAATAGAAACTAGATTTCCTATAGAGACCTCTCTATAGTATATTATAGGAGGAGCTTCTAGTATTTAAGAAAACTCTAGAGGATTTACTTAATAAGGGATTTATTAAAGTAAGTAGTGAAATAGGCTATAGCTGAGAGAGCCTATCTGGACTAAAACTAACTAACTACCCCTAGCTATAAAATCTGAGAGAAGTAAAAATAGATAGAAAATATTAAAAGAATATTCTAAAAGCGTAGAATCGTATTCACAGATCTACAGTCTAAAAGCTAAACTGATCTAAATAGTAGATTCTAGATTCTAAAGAGAAGAGAAGTTAATTCTTTCTATCTATCTGTAATAAACCTAACTATTTATACTTATGAAGCTACTTATATTACATAAATAAGCCTATTTACAGGCTTAACTCTATTATAATCCTCCCCTTAGGCTTATTCCAAGCTCCTATATAATAAGCCTAACTAAAATAAAAAAAATCTATCTATAATACTATAACTCTCTCTAACTAGAATATAGTAGTTACTAATAATCCTCCTGTATGTGGTAACTCTCAAGATAATATTAATTATTATAATCCTTTTCCTATTAATCCTATTTAAAGTTCTATATAAAGTGAGGCTATCCTTCCTAAACTTCAGAGTGAGAAAAGGAATAATTAGTAGATCCTTAAGGAATATTCTGTAAAATCTATTACTACTAATCTATATGTTAATTTATAAACTAGTCTCTCAGATAATATCTAACAGACGTAAAATCTATTCTAGCTAGGTAACTAGAGTATAATAATAGTAAATATCCTATAGGGACTAATATTTTTAACAGCTAGCTGATAACTAGTTATATAAGTTATATTAGTTATCTGGAAGAACTATATTACTAGATCCTTACATTATACCTTAGAGTAATACTTATAATTTTATCAGATTTATAAATACCTTTCCTCAGTATATGATAAGGTTTTAGAGTTATTTATAGTTTAGATATTCTAGGTTTCAGCGGCTGGATGTTAGGTGACATTAAAGTCCTATTAACTTCTATTATATCCAGGAAGCTTAAATATAATATACTAGTTATTTTCTTTATAGATTAAGTTTATGAATCTTTAATAGATATCTAAGGAGTAATTATTATAAAGTCTGACGCTAGGTATTTACTATAACTCTAGTGATACTATTCTATAGTTACTAGATAGGAAGGTAGATTACTATAAACTATTTAGTAAGGTTTAAATATTTTACTGATAGTTAACTACTATCTATAAGTGAGAAGGTAATTCCTATTTCTATATTATTAGAAGTCTTCAGTATACTAAAGATTTTCTCTAGGATTGAGAATTCTATTATAAACGTAAGCTTAAGACTATTCTACAGCTCTGAGGCTGCATATATACCTATCTAGTTACTATTCAGTTAAGACTACCTAGGTATTAGCTCTCAGGTTTATTAAAGGTAAAGTATCTTTCCTTTTATACTTCTGTTACTTAATTTAACCTGCGAATACTTATACTATCTGAAACAAAATCATAAGTTAAAGTTACTATATGCATATTATCAAGCTATCATATCCTAATACTAAGCTTTTAAGGATAAAGCTATTACTAAAATTTAGATCTCAAACTTAGAATCCTGAAGTATCTTCTCCACTATATACTTAATACTTAATAAGTATTCCTTTTATTAAGTTATCAATCCTGCTAAGATATTATTATTAGTCTCGCCCGGGATTATAGATTCTTCCTCCTCTTCCTCTTCTTCCTCCTTATTAGCTATAAGCTCTCCCTAGGCTGGAAAGACTTTTACTAATTCTTTCTCTAAATTAAATCTGTAAATATCTAGATCTAAAGGTTCTTAATATCCTTAAGAAGCTTATATAAATTTCCTTAACCTGTTTCCTCTATATATTACTTTAGTAATTTCCTCTCTAAATAAAGTTTTAAGTCTGTAGGAAGAAATATTAAGTATCCTTAAATAAATTCAAAAGGAGCTTATCTATCTATATTTAAGCTTTCTATCTGAAGATTTATTAATTACTTACTTAACATTATAAATTAAAATTATATTACTAAATTTTAGTTATTTATCCTATAATATATTCCCTCTTTATTTATTAAAACTTTCTACTACTTTCTTATATTAATTAGCTATTATTACTACTACTTTCTCTCTATCTTTATTTAATTATATAAAAATATAAGTTCTTATATTTATTTCTTTTTTTAGTATTCTTACTGACACCCAGTCTAATATCCTCTATATCAGTATAAGTATTTTAATAAGTATAACTACTTTATATCTATACTTTAAATAGAATAGTATAAACCTTATTAATACTCTAACTATTATTTAGTCTGTAAATAAAGTAGCTAGCAGAAGGAGTTAGGGATTTTTACTACTATTACTCTATAGCTATACCAATAATATATAAGTAATTAGTTAATATCTAACTTTAATTACTCTATTAGCTTATAGGTTATAAACTAAAGTAACTTTATATTTTAGGCTGTATTACTTATTAAACTTAATAATATACTTCTTATTTTCTAGCTCTCTATCTACTATAAGGACTCCATAAAAACTATAGTATATAATAACCTCTTCCCACAGAAACTTCATAATTACTTTTAAAGTAGGTTACAGAAGCTATTAAGCTTCTAGCTAGCCTGTAAATATATCTCTTACTTTAATAAGATACTATTTTCTCACTCTCTAGATATTTAAGTGAATATAATTAAATAGAAGTCCCTAAGGAGTAATGAAACTATAGAAATCTCTCATCCTATATACTCTCTATATCTAACAATCTGAACAATATTCTACTACCTCCTATATATCTTTATATATATTAGGCTAATAGTATTAATCTGCTAACTTCTTATAGATAACTTCTTATCCTTAATAGCTACTCTTATTATATATAGTTACTATTAATTATCTCTATAATTCTTCCCTATTAGTAATATATTAAGAAATTATATAAAATAATATTAATTAAGTAAATAGTAGCTTATCCCATAATTATAATATTAAAGCCTTCTACCTGAAAACTCTAAATTAGCTAGGGTTGATCTCAGGCAGCCTCTTTAGTATTAATAGGTAATAAGCTATTTATCTAGTCTCTCTTAATTAGATTTACAAATAGTCTAATATTACTACTGGAAGTATTAAAACTTTATCAATTTAGCTGGTTCTATCTATTGTAACTTCTAAGTTAAATACTTCTTCAATATATTAATTATCTCCTATAGTATATACCCTTTCGAAAAAGCTTCTAGTTACTACATCTATAAAGAAGATCTATATATTAATTTAGTTATTAATATTACCCTCTCCTTACTTATTATCTCAGTCAGATAGTCTAGATAGTTTTCATAAAAAGCTATCAGCTGTAAAGTTAGCTACCTTACTAATATACTTAATCTTAAAGTCAAATATTCTAATTTAAAATATCTAATAAATTACTAATATCCCTAGTAAGTCAGAAGTAGCGCTATTAAGCTGAGTAATAAGAGTTTTAGTATCAGTTTCTAATAAGAAGTGTCACCTATAGAGATAGTTTCTTAAGCGCTTCAGCACCTTTAATATTCCTCAAAGCTTTTTTTTACTGGCGTTATAGTTAAGTTCTGCGCCTACGAATAAGCCACTTTTAAAGTAAGTAACAGCTTATCTTTACTTAATAAATTATCCAAATATAGCTTCCTAACTAATACTACTAGTATCTACTGCCAGATATATTTAGCTATCTGTAAGGCTATAGTTAATAGATATAAGTATAGGAGAACTATAGAGTTTATTCTTAAGTTATTCTATAGTAGTGATCTGCTTTAATTCCTATTAAAAGGGAATATTCTTCTTTAGTAAGTTATTAAGTAGTCTTACTATAGTGGAATAGTTTTAGACTTATTCTTAATAAAATACTGTAATACTGAGGAAAGATTATACTTCTGACATACTACTATAGTGTTTTTATTCCTTAATTTTCATAATCTTCAACTCCTCAGGCTATCTTCCGTAAGTTCCGCAGATATAACTAACTATTGCAACTATCTGTTATACCTATTAAGATTTCATAACTATGATTATATATCCTGTAAGTTTAATATTCACTAAAACCTTATTGATATTCTGAATATATTCCAGAATATATCTGCGAATACTGGGATAATGTGGGTTGTCTTCTTTATTATAAATCATTATTAGCTTTTTAATTATAATATTATCTAGAAAAGTTTTATAGTAATAAGGAATTAAATTATAAAAAATCCTTATTATAATTCTTATAAACTACGTAACTGAGTTTATACCTCCTATTAGAAGGATATAATATTAGAGAAGTCTAAGTAGTATGGTAAATATTATTAAGTCTCTACTTTTGGGGTCTAAGGGAATTTGGTTATATCTAGAAAAGATATCTAAAAATAATAATAGCTTATATATACTAAAATCTTCTGAAAATTCGTTAGCCTCTGGAGGAAGCTCTGTATCTTAAATAATAACTATATTAATTTTTATTACTAAGTTAATTAGTTATATTTTACTATCTTTCTTCTATACTAAAAAGAATAGATTCCTATAAGTAGTATAGCTATATTTTAGTATACTATTCTAAATATATATTTTTAGGATCTTGAGAATATCCTCTATTAGGTTTTTTAGGATAGAAATTAACCTAACCTGCTATACTTTATGAGGGATTATCTTGATTGTCTGAAGTGGCGTAATAGAGTTCAGTATCTTTCTATAATAACTAAAATTCCAGGCTAGTATCTTCTCTCTTGCTTTTAAGATCTCTATTAGAAGCTTTTTCTCTAAAGTATATAGATAACTAAGTTTATTCAGAATTAGGTGTAATCTCTCTAGTGTTAAGTGTTCTCTAGAGTGAATATTTAAAAACTTTAGTATAATTATATCTATGAATTAGGCTGTGAAGTTGTTAGTAATATTCTTTTTTGCTTCTTTCTATACTTTTAACTTCTATTCTGGGTCTCTTTTTAGTGTTAACCTATCTGATAGTATATTATCTATAGGCTGGACTTTTTTATCTTTTGTTTTGTATATAGTGTTAACGTCTTTAATAGGTTTATTCTGAGTGTTAGTTACTATTACTTCTTCTGGCTGTATCTTCCTCCTCTTTTTAAAAATAATATCTACTGTTTCTACTATATCTTATCCCTTACGATAGGATTTCCTCTATCTCTTAAAATCTCTTATATATATTTGTTATTTATATCTCAGGGGTCTGTAAAGGCTATAAGGATACTATCCTTTACAGGATAAACACTCTAGATTATAATTTCCCAGAGATATAATAATACTGTAAATCTCTTCTATTCTTAGTTTAATTACTTTTCAGATTGAAATTTCTAAAATAACTTTAAATTCTTTATTAGTCTCGTCTACTACTATAATTACTTCTTTATTATTATCTAATAATTCTTTAATATCTTTTAGTATATTAAACTTTAGTGGTGGAGGTAGCCTCTGAGGGTTAGGATCTGTCTTATTTACTGCCTCACGCTAGCTTTCTTCTTCTATATTTTATTTACTAGCTGTCGATTCGCAGGTCTTAATAGTGGCTCCTAGTTTCCCTCCCCTATAGAAGGAGGAAGAGAGTATATATACTGAATGTAGTTAAAGTTTAAAGAGTTTAGTATAATATCCTGAAACTTGGCAGTTAAGTTATATATATAAAATAATAATAGAATATTCAGTTAAATACTCCCAGACTAAATCTAGCTGACTATCTAGTTTGGAGTATACTGGAGTATTATATATATCTTGATAATAAATAGTATACTCAGAACTAAATTCCTTATAATAATCCTTTATAGCGTAATAAAGAACCCTATATTAGAGATATAATAACCCCTAATATAGATATTCTCTATTATTACTTTTTAGAAGTCTATAGTATATTTAATATCTATGATACTTTATAGTTCCAGACGTATGGGTGTAATACGTCTAAATAGATTAGCTTTCTAGATATAGCTTTTAGAGATAATATTAATTACTAATCCAGTGTTAATAATTCCTCAAATTTTCAGGTTCTGCGGATCTGCAAATTAAATATTAACTTAGAAGTAAGTTATTATGAAATTATAAACTATAGCGAGGCTTATAACTATACTCTCTGTAGCTTCGACTGACTCTGTCATAGCGCCCATAACTTTAATATCTATATTATAGACTTAGGTGACTGATGCTAATTAGGTCTGCAAATTAGATAATGAAACTATTAGTATATCTTTCTTATTATCAGACTGTGGTTTCGTTAGTTTAGTAATATACTGACAGTTTTATTAATTAATCTATACTTAAATTACGCTCTCCTTATTACTAACTTTATTAAATATATCTGCAAATTCCTCCTCAGCTAAAATAAAAACCTCCTTTATCTACTAGCTCTCTTAGTAATCTTTTATAACTAACTAAGTATACTTATAGCTAACTTAAGTATATACTAGCTAGGCTTTTCGAAGTAGATCTTTAGGAACTGAAACTTACCTCCCTACTTTCTTAAAATAAATATAATAAGTAAGAGCTTAATTATCAGTATCTATTAGCAGTATAGTAAAAACTAGTTACTTAGGTATTCATTTAGCAGAGGGAATTCCCTGAGGAACCTCCCCTATAGTTAGTATCAGTTTATTATCTTAGTCTAGTTTGATAACTTTTAGCTTTAACTGAGAAAAGCTAGCTTAATATCCTTTATTAGTTAGACCTACGAATAATTCCTATTAAAGCTTACAATAATAATAGGGTGTAAATCTTATGGAGGTCAGCTTTAATCTGTCTGCAGTTATAATATCTTTAGTTGCTACTTTAGATTCATCCTTAAATATAGTGATATAAATAGAGTTAGAAATTATAATATTAAATATAATATAAACCTCCTCTACTTATTTCTTTCGCTAGTATTTAGTAAACTACTTATTAGCTTCTATAATTAAAACTTACTATCTTATATAGTTCTGAATAAGCTTTATAAATTCAGAAAATAATTATAGTCTGATTTCGTTAGCTTCCTTAGCTTCCTTCAGGAAAACCTAAGGTCTCTAGGTAATATAGAATAAAACTATCTTTCCATCTAGCTAGTCCTTCTGGCATCCTTCGTTAATAATACTATCTTGTACCAATATTACTTTATCGCCCCAGTAGCTAATATAATAAGCACCTTTTCTATAGAAGTAAATACTATAAGTCTAGTAGGCTATTATAGCTTCGCAGGTTATTATATAATATCCTAACTATCCATACTACTAGCAGTTTATATTATCTGTAGGTTAGTACTGAGGATAGAAGCAGTTAAAAGGTAGTATCTAACTACTATAAGCTCCACTTATTCTATATTAAGATCTTCTGAAGTTACTACCTCTATAAGCCTGCAAATTAGTTACGTAAGAAAAATAGATAGAGTTTAGTTTAATTAATATAGTGTAAGTCTCCATATATACTGAGGACTTATTTCTCTACCTGATAATACTATAAATTACTAATATCTAATTATTTATAGAGAGGCTGATACTATTAACCTGAAGTCTTTTAAAAATATCTACTAACTCCTCCACTCCTATAGTAATACTTTCTTTAACTATCTTTACTTTCTTAGGCATCTAAACTACCTTAAGCTTTATTAAAATTATCTTTAATAAGTTTAGAGAGAAAGCCTCAGAAGCTAATATCTTTAGCTAGTCTGTAAGTTATTTTATTAAGGTCTAGTCTTTTCCCTATTATATAAGTACAGCTTCAAAAGTCTTCCAATCTATATTAACAAGCTTGTAGAATTTGCAGTAAAGGTTTCAGGCTATTTCCCTCAGCACTCTAGGAGGCACTCTATATATAGTGACGCATATTAGCTTCTAATTAGGCAGCTTAGGGTCTCCTCAAGTAGCAGTATAGATCTGGAGGTTATTAATTATAGTCAGTAGAAGCATAATTCCTGCTAGATTATCTTCCTTCAGTAAGTTTCTAATTATAAAAACTTTCAGCTTCTCATTAAAGTTTCAGTTAGCTATTAGGTTTATAAGCTTATATATAGTTAAAAATATTTCTTTAGCTTCCATCTAGGTGGTTTTACCTGTCAGGACTAATATTATAACCTTCTTAAAGTATAGAGTATAATATATATAGATTTCCTTAATTATATTAGTTTCAGGCTTATAGGATAAGCTTACTAGTGATTTAAACTTATCTAGGAAATTAGAGATATTGTTACTAACGAACTTAGGAGCTTCTTTAGACTAAGGAGATATAGTAGCTACAGTAGGCTAGGTTTAGAGCATTTTCACTAATATTAGGTAGTTAGCTATAGTTAGGATATAGTTTATCAGCAGAATTATAGAGATATTCACAGATATGTTATCTTTTCCTGATAGAGCCTCAGCTTAAGATCCTAAAGATAGGTTCCCAGTTAGATTATTATATTAAGAATAAACTAAAGGAGCATTATCTGAATCTTCTAAGATATTCAGAGCTTAAGGTTAAATATTTTTAAACACTAGGCCTGAGAATGCAGCAGCAGCTAGTACTGCAAAAAAGACTTTAGCATTAAATTCAGTATAACTATCATCTTCATCTTAAACTATCTTATATAGATTATATTATGTTACGAAATTATTATAGTAAGTGATAATAATGATATTTTAATTACTTATTATTAATAAAAGCAGTAAATAAGACTATCTATATAAGGTTTTTTGCTGTTTTTTTATCTTTATTATATAATATTTTAATTTAATTCTATATAAAGCTACTAATTAATCTTCCTAAAAATCTTAATAAATTAGCAATTTATAGTGATTCTAATATTATTTATCTTCTCCTTCTTCAGAGGTATCTAAAAGTCTGAATATAATTATCCTCACGCGTCATCTTCTCTACATTAGAGGTATTCAAGTTACAGTAGTCTTCCTTTTTACCTAGCTGTCTTCTCTACGTTAGAAATATTCAAATAATCTATTTATTTATCTCTTTACTAATCTTTAGATAAATAAGTTAATCCCACTACACTTATCAGCTCAGTAGGACTACCTTCTTAATTATTCTATAATTATCATTATAATTATTATTTTCTATTATATCCAGTAAAGTAATTCCTAGTCTGCCTGCAAGCTAGGTCTGTAAATACCCTACTGATAATAATCTTATAATATAAAGTTATAAAAGTTTATTTAGTGAAGCTATATAAACATCAGTTTCTGAATATTTTCTAGGTCTCTAGAGTATCTACCAGTTTCAAGAGTATAAGTATAACTATCACTCAGTCTTCTTATTTCTAATATAGATCTATAAATAGCTTTCTTTAGTAATCTTTCCAGTTTTTATACTTACTTATATATCTTTTCTTAATAGTAGGATAATATATTATATTTTCGTTATATTATATTAACGTTTATTCATTAAGGCAGCATAGAAGTATCTCTCTGTCCCAGTTTTTAAAGACTGAAAGCAGAATAATCCACCTTTAGATACTATTAAAATAGGCTATAGCTGAGAGGGCCTATCTGGACTAAAACCAACTAACCACCCCCAGCTATAAAACCTAAGAGAAGCAAAAATAGATGGAAAATATTAAAAGAATATTCTAAAAGCGTAGAATCGCATTCGCAGATCTACAGTCCAAAAGTTAAGCTAATCTAAATAGTAGGTTCTGGATTCTGAAGAGAAGAGAAGTTGATTCTTTCTATCTGTCTGTGATGAACCTGGCTATTTATGCTTATGAGGCCACTTATGTTACGTAAATAGGCCTGTTTACAGGCCCAACCCCATCACAGTAGCTTCTCTACTAATATCCTAATCCTCTTTATAAGAAAGCTAGATAGAGGAATATATTTCTGTGTAGATTATAGAGCTCTTAACGTTATTATAAAGAAGGATTATTACTTCCTCCCCCTAATATTAGAAACTCTCTAGAGGGTTATTACTATCTGCTAGTATACTAAACTTAATGTTATTACTATATTCTATAAGATTAGAATTAATAAAATAGATTAGGAGAAAATAGCTTTTTAGATATATTACAGCCTCTTTGAATAGGTAGTATACTCCTTCAGACTTACTAATACTCCTACTATATTTTAATAGTATATTAATAGCTATTTATAATAGTTTCTAAATAATTTCGTTATAGTATATATTAATAATATCCTTATTTATATTAATAGCTTATAAAAGGAGTATAAGGAGAAAGTCTACTAGATACTTAGCTACCTTATTAATATAAACCTTAAGTTAGATCCTAAGAAGTGTAAATTCTTAGTTACTATAGTTAAGTATATTAGGTATATTATGATAGTTAGAAAGAGCCTCTCTTGTGATTCTGAGAAGTTAGAAGTTATTACTAACTAGCTTCCCCCTAGCTTACTGAAAGATATTTACAGTTTCCTTAAATTTATAAACTACTATAAGGTCTTTATACTTCAGTATAGCGTTATTATAAAGTCCTTAAACTGCCTAACTCAGAAGTTAGTTTCTTTTAACTGGGAATTAAAGTAGTAGGAGACTTTCCTTATACTAAAATAACTCTTCACTATAGAACTAATCCTGCAGATATTTAACTCTAACGTTCTAATAATAGTAGAGATAGACTATTTAGAGTATACTCTGGGAGGTATATTAATCTAAGCTGATAAAACTGAAGTGAAATACTTAGTAGCTTTCTACTTCTAATGCCTAACCCCTATAGAGTTTAATTACCTAATCCACAATAAGGAACTCCTTATAGTGCTAGAATGTTTATAAGTATAGAGGGTGGAGCTGTGGAGCACTAGGAGGTTTAAAATCCTTACTGACTATAAAAACCTTAAGTATTTTATAAAGAAATAATAGCTTATAGAGAGGTAGAGCTAGTAGGTGGAGGAGTTATCTTAGTATAATTTTTACCTTAAATATTAGCTGGATACTTAGGTAGTAGTTCCTAATACCTTCTCCTGGAGGGAATAAGATATACCTAAAAGGTAGGATGATAAGAGGTAATAGGGATAAGTAATATAGGTTATCCTGGATGCTGCTATCTCTATAGGACTCTAAATAAAATATATAAGTATTACTAATATTTAGGTTTTTAAGGGAAAACTAGACCTATAA
Organism: Colletotrichum lindemuthianum; assembly: GCA_001693025.2. Lineage (NCBI taxonomy): Eukaryota > Fungi > Ascomycota > Sordariomycetes > Glomerellales > Glomerellaceae > Colletotrichum > Colletotrichum lindemuthianum. The sequence goes on along the minus strand of MASP02000953.1, from coordinate 2,308 downwards.
GAGATATAGAACTATACTACTAAGAGAGACTCCTTATACTAATAGATCTTTATAGTAGTCTAGCAGGGGGAGTATAGTTTCCCTCCTAACTTCTATATTAAGGTCCAGATTGTTAAGTATACTATTAATACACTGGGATAGTTTACTTTTAGAGAGAGGCTTTAGATACTAGGTAGTAAAGAGAGTGATAGCCTCCTTAATAAGCTTAAAATTAGGCTAGTATAGAAGTTGTATAACTCCTCCCCTATAAGCTACTTAGAATATAATAATATATTAAAGATTATAAGCTAATAGTTCTACTAGTCTGAATAGTTATAGAGTGTCTGCTAATTTATATATAATTATAATATATACAGAAGTATTTATATTTAGAGGTAGACTAAAAAGGAATTCCTGAAGCTCCTACTAGTATCTAACTAGTTACACTTTAATTTATTAATAGATTTTATTACTAACTTACTTTCCATGAAAGGATAAGGTAGCTATTACCTCTAGGTTATTATTAATTAACTAGGTAAGGTTTCTATATTAGAGGAGATAGATATAATAAAGGCAGAAGTGTATACTTAGTAGTTTTTTAGTTACTACTATAGGTTCTATAGAATACTACACTCTATTGTGAGTGATAGAGGGTCTAACTGGGTAAGTTACTTCTAGAAGAAGTTCTGCAGGTTAATAGGTATTATATACCTGCTGAGTACTAGTTACTACTTACAGACTAATAGGATCACAAAATAGTATAATTAGGAGATCTAAGTAGTTTTGAGAGTATTTACCTACTGGTCTTAAGATAATTAAGGTAACTTACTACTTATTATATAGTTAGCTTTCTGCAACTAGCAGTATAGTATAATAGGGATTATATTTTTCTTTATAGATTATAGGTATTATATTAACTTTATTCTGGTTACTAAGAAGTATATAGAACTACCTAATAGTAGTGAGGCTGCAGTCTACTAGCTGGTTGAGAGAATATAGTCAGTAATAATATATATCTATATAGAGATAGCTGCTACCCAGTAGAGATTAGAAGCTTAGGTAAATAAGATTTAGTCTCCTATAGATTAGTATTAAGTTAGTAATAAGGTATAGTTAAATATATCTAACTATAAGTTACTAAAGCTAAGCTAAAAGCTAGCTTAACTACACTATAAGTATATAGTAGTAAAGATCTTCTTACTGTATATTATAGAGCTAGATACTCTAGGGTCTATTTACCTACAGTTCCATATAGATTTACTCTGGAGAGCTGCTACTAATCTACTACTTAGGTAAGTTCTAGTTGATAGCTAGCTGCTATTATTAGTGGATAATAATAGGGAGGTTGAATAGCTAGTTGAAAGTATTCTTACTGTAAGGATATACTAGGTGGGGAGAGGGTATTAATAAGAGGTTCTTATTAAATAGGAAGAATATATAAACCCTATGTGGGAGCCTATTAATACTATTGTAGATATAGTAGCTCTGGAGCAGTATAAGGTAATATATAGGCTAATTGCGGATAATAATAGAGATCTAGCCTATAGCCTCCAGCCAGGCGGCAGCTGGAGAGGAGGGAGGTAATATTACAGACTATACCCAAATGTCTGGCTAGAGCTATACCTAGGTATCTAAAACTAACCCCCTCCTTCAGGTAGAGCCTCAGTAGGCTCTATATAACACTATATATACAGACTTTTCTATATACTCATAAAGGCTTCTCTTTTACTCCTTAGTTCTAAATAAATAGTATTTATGCTACCTTCCAGTTAAATAAGCTTAGATCCAGCCTTTTATAACTATAAGCTAATAAATATAAATCTTAACTAATTATATATATATATATATATATATATATATAAACTAATTTATATTTAGTTTTTAAAGACCTTTATAAATTATATATAGGTTTTTATTTATATAAAGAGATTTTAGACTCTTGAAGAGAATATAATAATCTCTCTTTAAATAATATATTCAGGTAAGTAAATATTACTATTAAATAAAATATTTTATACTAACTTTGAATAGTATTACTTGAGATAATGTATCTAATAATACTAAGTTTTTAAAGTTTTTTAAAGATACTTATAAAGAATCTTTAAATAATAACTTTAATAATAATATTAGATATATAGCCTATATTATTAATATAGTAGTATAAGATATACTATCAGATTTTATATCTAATACTACTATACAAGAAGATTTACTTAATTATACTAATAATATTAGTATAATTAATAATAATCTTACTTTAGAAGATGAAAGTCTTTTTCAAACTTCTAATCCTTTAAGTAGTAAGTATTATTATCTAAATTACTATTAT